>JAQZBX010024028.1:0-30436 GCA_029593785.1 Cabassous unicinctus
TTTTTTTTTTCAATCTTTTTTCATGTCATTCTAGGAAGTTTTAAAATTTTATCCCTTAAGAAGTAGCCCGTTATTTCTCATATTTACGTGATTGATTTTATAATAAGTAAATATAATACATTTAAACATATGAAAGAAATAGTGATATTTTATTACCATTTTATAGTTGATTGAATGGATTCTTATATAAGTGGTCTTTGTGAAAAAATAGCTTGAAAACCACTGAATTTGACCTTCCTGTTCTGCTGTTTTTATCTGCATGTCCTACTTTCCTGCTTTATCACACTGAGGACATATCTTGGACTATGTACATCCTGCAAAGGGAAGCACAGTGACTGAGCAATGCACAGTTGATCTCATGATGATTTTAATATGCATTTTGCTCATTTCTAGTAATACTGCACACTTTTTCATGAACTTATTGGATAGTTAATATGCTTTCCTCTGTGGCATGCTTATTCAAACCCATTTTTTGAGTTGCTTATGTTTTTAGCCTTTTTTTAATTAAAAAAATATTTTTAGCAATTCAATTTTGTTTATATATATTCATAAAGCATGCAATCCACCCAAAGTGTATAATCAATGATATTTGGTATAATCTCATAGTTGTACATTCATGCTTCATTTGTTATTAGTGCATTTTCATTATTCTAATTTTTTAAAAACCTGAAAACTCTACTCCTAAATAATCACCTTTCAATCTCTCTATATTTCACTTGCTGTACATATCTGCTATTCTGTTTCTGTCTAATTTTTTGTATATACTTTTGTATAGATGGAGTCAAACAATATGTTGTACCTTTTGTCTAGTTTCTTTCATTTAATATATTACCTTTATCTTTACCTTAAAGGAAGATTATTAATATATTACTAAACACTACTGTCCATAGTTTACTTTGGTTGTATTTTTTCCTAATATTAACATCTTATATCATCAATGTACATTTCTTCAGTTTCAAAGAGAAACAGTTTTATATATTCAATATTACCAATACACATATTTCACACGAGGTTTCATTATGTTATACAGTCACATGTTATATTTTTCTTCTTATAATATACATGACCTTAGGCTTTTCGTTTCACCACCATCATACCCATATGTTAGCACTGCTAAATACAAACAATATGGTGTGCTTTTACCATTTCTATTCACTTCTGAGGATTTATGAACAACATTTTTACCAATTCTGCACAGATTAACCCTCAACTTTCCGTTCTCAACATTCTATTTTCTGGTAATCTATATTCTAATTATTAACTTCATGAGTTTACACAATCTGTTTATTTCCTAATAGCACAATCATACAGTATTTGTCCTTTTGTATCTGGTTTTCTTCACTCAATATAATGTCCTTCAGGTTCATCCATGTTATCATGTGCTCCATAACTTCATTTTTTCTTATAGCCACATAATATTCCATCAAATGTATACATCACAATTTGTTTATCCATTCTTCTGCTGATGGATACCTGGGTTGTTTGCATCTTTTGGTAATTGTGAATAATGTCACTATGAACAGTGATGTGAAGATGTCTGTTTGTGCCACTGCTCTCAGTTTTTCTGGGTATATACCTAGTAATTGTATTGCTGGGTCATATGTCAGATCTATATTCAACTTCCTTAGGAACCACCAAACTGATTTCCATAATGATCATACCATTCTACATTCCCACTAACAGTGAATAAGCATTTCTGTCTCCCTATATTCTCTCCGATATTTGTGGTTTTCCATCTTTTTAATAGTGGCTTTTCTAATAAATGTGAAATGATATCTCATTGTAGCTTTGATTTGCATTTCCTTAATTGCTAATGATATTGAACATTTTTTAATATATTTTTTCAACATTTGTATTTCTTCTTTGGACAAATGTCTATTTAAGTTGTTTGCCCATTTTTTCATTGGGTAGTTTGTCTTTTTGTTGTTAGTTGTAGCATCTCATTATATATCATGGATATGAAAACATTATTGGATATGTGATTTCCAAATATTTTATCCCATTTACTTTGCTGCCTTTTCACCCTTTTGATAAAGATATTTGAGTTGCAGAAGTTTTTCATTTTGAGGAGGTCCCTTTTATCTATTTTTCTTTTGTTGCTTGTGCTTTGGGTGTAAGTTCTAAGAAAACACCACCTACCACAATATCTTGAAGGTGTTGCCTTATATTTTCTTCTAGTTGTTTTTTGGTCTTGGCTTTTATATTTAGGTCTTTGATCCCTTTTGAGTTGATTCCTGTATAGGGAGTGAGATAGGGGTCCTCTTTTATTCTCTTGGTTATGGATATCCAGTTCTCCCAGTACTATTTGTTGAAGTGACTGTTTTGTACCAGTAATGTGGACTTGGTAGGTTTGTCAAAATCCAGCTGGCCCTTGAGGTTAGGGTCTATTTCTGGACTCTCAAGTCTATTCCACTGATCATTGTGTCTATCTTTATACCAATACCACACTGTTTAGATCACTGTACACTTGCAATATTTTTCAAGGTCAGGCAGTGACAGTCCACACACATCATTGTTCTTTATTTAGGATGCTATTTTTAAAAAACCTATTCGGTTACTGTTTCCCTTTCAAATAAATTTTGTAACTGCCTTTTCTATTTCTGTAAAGTAGACTGTTGGAATTTTGATGGATATTTCATTGAAGCTATTATCCAGTTTGGGTAGGATTGACAGCTTCATGATATTTAATCTTTCAAGACATGAACATGGAATATCTTTCCATTTGTTTATATCTTCTTTGATTTTTCTTAGTAGTGTTTTGTAGTTTTCTCAACATAGGTCCTGGACATCTTTGGTTAAATTAATTCCTAGGCATTTGATACTTTTTGTTGCTTTTGTAAATAGAATTTTCCCTAATTTTCTCCTCAGATTGCTCAATACTGGTGTACAGAATCATTACTTATTTTTGTGTATTGATCTTGTATGCTGCCACTTTGCCAAACTCCTTTATTAACTCAGGTAGCTTTATCATAGACATTATAGAATTTTCTAAATATAAGATCATATCATCCATGAATAAAGTTTTTCTTCCTCTTTTCCTATTTGGATGCCTTTTATTCTTTTTTACTTGCCTCCTCTAGTTGGAACTTCCAATACAATGTGGAATAACAGTGGTGACAGTGAGCATCCTTGTCTTGTTCCTGATGATAGAGGGAAAGATTTCAATTTTTCCCCCTTGAAAATGATGTTGGCTGTGGGTTTTTCGTATATGCCCTTTATCATGTTGAGGAACTTTCCTTCTATTTCTATCTTTTGAAGTGTTTTTATAAAAAAAAATATGCTGGCTTTTGTCAAATGCATTTTCTGGATCGATAGTGCTGATCACGTGATTTCTTTCCTACAATTTATTAGTTTGGTGTATTACATTAATTGATTTTCTTGTGTTGAACCACCCTTGCATATAAGAAATAAATCCTACTTGATTGTGATATATAAGTCTTTTAATATGCTGTTGGATTTTATTTGCAAGTATTTCATTGAGAATTTTTGCATCGTTGTTCATTAGAGAGATTGGTCGGTAATTTTCCTTTCTTGTAGTATCTTTGTCTGGCTTTGGTATTAGGGTTATGTTGTCTTCATAAAATGTGATGAGTAATTTTGCATCTTCTTCAATTTTTTGGAAGAGTTAAGTCAGATTGGTATTAATTCTCAAAAAGTTTGCTAGAATTCAACTGTGAAGGCATCAGGTTCTGGACTTTTCTTTGTTGGGAGTTATTTGTTGACTGATTCAATATCTTTGAATGTCATTTGTTTTTTGAATTCTTGTATTTCTTTTAGAGTCAATGTAGGTTATTTGTGTGTTTCTAGGAACTTTTCAATTTCATCTATGTTGTCTAATTTGTTGGAGTACAGTTTCTTATAATACTTTTGATATTCTTTATTCCTGTGGGGTCAGTCATAACATTCCCCCCTTTCATTTCTAATTTTATTTATTTACATGTTCTCTCTTTTTTTTCTTTGTTAGTCTAGCTAGTTGTTTTTAAATTTAATTGATCTCAAAGAACCAGTTTTTGTTTTCTTGATTTTCTTTATTTTCTGTTCTCAATTTCATTTATTTCTGCTGTAATCTTAATTTCTTACAAAGACTTCTGCTTTCTTTGGGGTTGGTTTGCTGTTCTTTTCTAGTTCCTCCAGGTGTTCAATTATGTATTTGATTTCAGTTCTTTCTTCTTTTTTTTAACGTAGGAATTCAAGGACTATAAATTTCCCTCACATCATTGCCTTTACTGTAATCTATAAGTTTTGATATGTTGTGTTCTCATTTTCATTCATTTCAAGATATTTACTAATTTCTCTTACAATTTCTTCTTTGATACACTGATTGTTTAGCCTCCACACATTTGCAAATTTCCCTGATTCCAATGTAAAATTGAGTTCCAGCTTCATTCCCTTATCCTCTGAGAAGGTGCTTTGTAAATTTCAATCTTTTTATATTTATTGAGACCTGCTTTGTTATCCAACATGTGCTTTATCCTGGAGTAAGATCCATGATCACTGGAGAAGAATGTATAACTCACTGATTTGAGATGCACCATTCTGTATATGTCTGTTAGGTCTGGCTTATTTATCATATTGTTCAAGTTCTCTGTTTCCTTGTTGATCTTCTGTCTAGTTGTTCTAATACATGAGTGGTTAATGAATTCTTCAACTATTGTTGTAAGATGTTTCTTTCTCCCTTCAGTTTTGCTAGAATTTGTTTAATGTATTTTGTGGGCACCCTGGTTATGTGCATAGATATTTATGACTTTTACTTCTTCTTGCTGGATTGTGCCTTTTATAAATATAGTGATCTTCTTCATCTCATAAGTTTTTCATTTAAAGTCCATTTTATCCAATATTAGTATAGATACTCCTGCTCCTTTTGGTTAGAGTTTGCATGGAATATCTCTTTCCAACTTTTCACTTTCAGTGTATTTGTATCCCTGGATCTAAGGTGAGTGTCTTGTAAGTAGCAAATGGATGGCTTGTGTTTTTTTAATCATTCTATCAGCCTATACTTTATGATTGTGGAGTTTAATCCATTCACATTCCATATTACTGTAAATGCGTTATTTATTTCCAACATTTTATTCTTTTTTTTTCATACGCCATGTCTTTTGTCTGTCTTTTTACTCTTTTTGTTATCCTTTCTGCTATTCTTGCCCTTCTACACTCTCCTCCAGGCCTCTTTCTCCTGTCTTTTTCTTTCAGCCTGTAAGGTGCCCTTTTATACTTTCTGGAAATGTGTGTTCTTTTAAATGAATTCTCTTAATTTATATTTATGTGTGACTATTTCAAATTCACTTTCCTATTTGAAACACAATTTTGTTGGATAAAACATTCATGACTGGCAATTTTTTTCTCTTTCTGTATCCCAATTATATCATACCACTGTCTTCTTGCATCCAAGTTTTCTGTTGAGAAATTTTCACTGTCTTACTGGGCATCCCTTGTTTGTGATGGTTTGCTTCTCCCCTGCTATTCTCAGAATTTTTAGTTTTTCTTTGACATTTGGCATTCAGAGTAGTAAGTTTCTTGCAGTTGGTCTATTCAGATTTATTCTAATTGGGGTAAGCTGTGCTTCTTGGACATGTAAATACATTTTTCATGAGAGTTGTTAAATTTTCAGCCGTTATTTCCTCAAATACTCTTCTGCCCCTTTTCCCTTCTCTTCTCCTTCTGGAACTCCCATGCCATGTATGTTTATACACTTTTTGCTGTCTTTCAACTCCCTGAGCCCCTGCTCAATTTTTTCCCATTCTTTTCTCTCTCTGTTCTCCCTCTTCAATTCCAGCTCTTCTGTCTTCTGCATCACTTATTCTTTCTTCTATTATTTTTAGTCTGCATTTTTATGACTCTAAGTTGTTTTATATCTCACCTATTTTGTTTTCCATTCCCATAAGCTCTGCTATTTTTCTATTCATGGTTTCAAATTCTTTTTTTTTCTTTGACCCATGTCCTCTTGATGTCCTTTATCTCTTTAGCCATATTGTGTTTCAACTCCTTGATTTGATTTAGGAGATTTGCATGAACCTCAATGATTAGTTGTCTCAAATCCTGTGTTACATCTGGGCATTGATATATTCCTTTGCTTGGGCCATATCTTCCATTTTCTTAGTATGGTTTGTAATTTTTTTACTGATGTCTAGGCTTCTGATTATAATGGTGAGTTTACTCTAATGCTCAATTTCTCTTTCTTGCTTAGGGATTTAGTGGCAGAAGGCTGTGGATTACTGCCATTCTTAGATTCTTGTTTCAAATTGTTCTAGTTCTTTAGCATAATCCTATTTAGTTGCTCAAATCTGAACCATCTTCCCAGTAATGGGATGCTGTCCCATTTACAAGGAGGGAGGCTGTAAAGGCCTGAAAAAGCCTTTCTTATTTATTTTCTTTATATTTTCTTTCATGCACTTCCTTTTTCCAATAGCAGATGGTGGACTTTGGCAGCTTTATTAGTTTGAACCAGTCAGAAGGTTTTTGAGAGTTTTCCATTGGAGATTCTTTTCATTTGACCCTCTATTTCCCAGGTGGTGTTCTGCCTTCCTCTGGTGCCTTATACCCTAGAACATTTTTTCCAGGACACTTCTGTCTGTCCAGGGAGAAAAGTGACTTTTGCATCTCTCTAATTCTCCATCTTCCCAGAAGTTCTCCAGAGAGTAGCTTTAGACTTGTAATTTTGAATTATAGGAATTTTTGTAAGAAACTTTATTTTTTACAAGAATTTTAGATTTACATTTACAGAAAAATTATACCAAACATATAAGGAATTCCCATATTAAAAAAAACACACCCTCACACATATAGTTTCTCCTATTATTGGCATCTTAAATTATTGTGGTACATTTGTTACACTTGAACCAATATAGAAGCATTGCTATTAACCGTGGCTATAGTTTACAGTATGTTTTACACTATGAGCTGTACAGTTCCACAGACCTTTACAAATGCATGCTGTCATGTATCCATCATTACAGTATCATACAGAAAAATATCAAACACAAATATGTCCTGCTTACCACCCATTCATCCCTCCACTTCCCTACTGAACCCCTGGCAACCAGTTTTTTATATCAATATTACATGTTCTTCCATTAACATGAGATAATAACTACAATAACAATAAATCTCTTTGGTCTTCAGTTACACTCCTCCTTTATGTTTATTCATTCTTTAAACTTGAGGGAATTGGGAATGTCCATTCTGACAGCTTGAGGCTGAGAGGGGACTTAGATATCATGGGGCAGCTGGAAGGAATCATTTTCTTGCAGTTGTAGACATTCCTTTTTTTTCAATGGGAGTTGCCCATCATCATCATTTTGGTAGTTGTCCAGGGCAAGCCAGAAGAATTGGAAAGTAGTAGTTGGCCACTACTCTGCTGGGATTCAAGGCTCAACTGGCATATGAACAATCCAAAAGATTTAAGCTCTAAGATATATGTTTAATGGGTATGTCAGGAATTATAAGTTCAAATAAAAGGAGTAGAAGAATCATAATTAGGAGCATTATAAATGAGTATAACTATGTTATATTGGAAAAATAGATTTTAATATATTTCCAAATAAGGTCCACTGAAGGGATGTTGATTTCATGAGGCTATGTGCCTTTCCTATAGTGTCCAGACTTCCTGAGTGTCCTCAGGAACACTCTTGTTTAAGGCTTTGATTACTGTGGCTATTAGTGAAATCTGTTTTAGACCTGCATACATATAACCTCTGAAATGACCTCCTGACTCACTTTGAAATCTCTTAGCCATAAAAACTCTATTTTACTTAATATTTCCCCTTTTGTCCAAGGTTTTTTTCCAAATGCATCACTGGTTAGTGCTTGGCAATAATCCATCAGTGCCAGGGAGATTCACCTCTGGGAATCATGTACCATACTGGGGGTAAGGTACTGTGGTTATTTGTTGAGTTTGGCTAAGACAAAGAGGCCATATTTGAGTAACAAAGAGGATTTCAGAAGGTAACTCATAGGAAATAATTTTAATTAGGTTAAGTTTCATTTTTACAGGTATAAGGTTCATAAGTTCAAACCTTAATAATGAGGGCTTGGCATATAGGCCTGTATTAGTTAGGCAAAGGAGTGCGAATGCAAAATACCAGAGATTCATTGGTCTTTATAAAGGTTATTTATTAGGGGTAGAAGTCCACAGTTACCAGGCCATAAAGCATAAACTTCTTCCCTCATGAAAGTCCATTGTCACGATTTGGAGCAAGACAGCTGCCAATGTTTGCCAGGGTTCAGGCTTCTTGGGTTCCTCTTTTCCCGGGGCTATATTTCTCTGTGGGCTTAGCTCCTCTGTTTCCTTCACAAGGTCACCTGAAGACTATGAGGCTTTCTAGGCTTTGCTTCTCTTCACAAGGCTAGCTGTGAACTCTCAGGCAAATGGCTCGTCTCTATCCTGGGTTCTTCTCTCCAACATCAAATCACCAACGTCAAACCTGCAACTCAAAAACTGTTCCCTCTGTCCTTTTCCTTGCCTTTTATATTTGATTTCCACACCCACCAAGGGGTGAGGTTCAATGCCCAGTTAACACCCTAATCATAACTTAATCATGCCCAGATTAGCAGACCAGTTTACAAGCATAATCCAATATCTATTTTTGGAATTTATAATTATATCAAACTGCCAAATGGCTATACTTTACCCTCTTAATTCCAAAAATACATTACAATGTTTTTCAAAAAACCCTAAATCAGTAACAATGCAAGTACAAAATCATATCATAATCATTTTAAAGAAATATAGTTCATCTTGAGGCAAATTTCTCTCTGCTATAGACCTCTGAAATGTACAAAACAATTCAACTGTTTCCAATACACAAATGGAAAGACAAAGGATAAACATTATCATTATCATAAGGACAAATTGGGATGTTAGACATGAGTCATGAATCCTCTACAGTTCAGTAAACCTGCAGGGCATCATCCATTCAATTTCAAAGTCTGAGAGTCATTTTTAAAATGATGGTTTCTTCTCCTTGGGACCACATGGGGACCCATCGTTTCCACAGGCTTGCCCAATGGCCATTTTCTTTGTTCCACCTTCATCAAGCATCTGGGTGTCAACCAAGCTCCAAACCTCACCCCCCAAGAGTTTTGAGGTGATTGCCATACCTTAACCAATCTTTGGGTTACAGTCTTAGTCCGCCAGTACAGTGAGGTGAAGACAACATTCCCCTAACCTTTGGCACATAGGTTCAACCCTCTCAGAGCAATGGGTTGACCACCTGGCCTTTTCAAATCCATGGTGGAGAGAAGAACCCCTCTCAGACCTATGGGGTGCTGACCTTAACTGCCCTAATCTTTGAGGAATGTGCTCCATCCTCCCTGTACTCTAGGGCAGAAAGTCTCTTCCAGAACATCTGGTAGGAACATCCACCCTCTTCAACTGCTGGGGCAAACTCACCCTCTCTGTACACATGGGTAGGACTCCTCTTTTGGCCCAAGGCAATGTCTTAATTCCAGATCTCAGCTTCCATGGGTTTCTTCTTAAAGCTGTTTCTCCTTCAATCTTTTGTTTCCATGTCCTCTTTTGTCCAAGCTGACAGTGGTTTTGTTCATACAGTTCTCTCAAAAACTTTGTTGGTTTAGAATGCAGGAAGCAGGGGTCCAAGCCAAGAGAGTAAGACTTTCCACAAGTGTTTCCTAGATAACTGCATCTTCTATTCTGAATTACAAGTTCCAAGTTTAGTAAAGTCTTCTAATGGGCATTTTCATCTCGGGATTTGATTTCCAGAAACTTGGAAGTTCCAGAATCAGTTTCTGTTTTCTTTGTGCCCAAAAGTTCAGTCCTTAGTGTATTTTGCTCCTATATTATTTTGCTATAAGCTGCAAGGAGAAACCAAGTCACATTCTCCGAATTTACCTTGGAAAGTTCTTCAGCTAAATTCTCAGATTTGCCATTTTCAAATTCTATTTTCCATATAACACCAGGAATTAATCTTGCTAAGCTCTCTGCAACTTTAAAGCATGTATCACCTGCCTCCAATTTCCAAAAATCATTTCACCATTTACTTCTAAGTCATCATAGAAAGTCTCTTTAGCATTCATAGTACTATCAACAGTCTCTTCAAAATGATCTAGGCCTTTTCCATCAAGCATTTCACAATTCCTCCAAAAAAACACCCCTTACCCATTTATAAAACCGTTCCAACATTTTGGTAATTGCAAAAGCACTTTCCCACTCATCGGTACCAAATTCTGTTTTAGTCAGCCAAAGGCATGCTAATGCAAAATACCAGAGATTGGTTGGTCTTTATAAAGGGTATTTATTTGGGGTAGAAGTCCACAGTTACCAGGCCATAAAGCATAAGCTTCTTCCCTCATCAAAGTCCTTTGCCACATGTTGGAGGAAAACAGCTGCCGATGGTTTGCCAGGGTTTAGGCTTCTTGGGTTCCTCTCTTCCCAGAGCTACATTTCTCTCCAGGCTTAGCTCCTCTGCTTCCTTCACAAGGTCAGCTGAAGACTGTGAGGCTGTCTAGGCTTTGCTTCTCTTCACAAGGCCAGCTGTGAACTCTCAGGCAAATGACCCATCTCTATCCCGGCTTCTTCTCTCCAACATCAAAATTCCAAAATCAAACCTGCAACTCAAAAACTTTTCCCTCTGTTCTTTGGCTTGCCTTTTATATTTGATTCCCCCACCCACCAAGGGGTGGGGCTCAATGCCCTACTGACATGGCCCAGTTAACGTCCTAATCATAACTTAATCATGCCTAGATTAGCAGTCCAGTTTACAAGCATAATCCAATATCTATTTTTGGAATTCATAATTACATCAAACTGCCAAAGAGCTACAAGGCCTATTTTATTTTCTGAAGTGTGGCTTATATATTCCAGAGATTTTTGCCATTTGTTTGAGAAATTAGCAGTGCTTCCCCAGTATGGAAGTTTAATATTTTGTTAGCTAATGTGTGGACCTCTATCTATTAAGGAAACATAGCTATGACAACACAAACCCATTCATATCCCATAGAATTCTATTGTATGTGGATTTTCCCCATATATCACCCCACTATCAGCACCCTGTAGTAGTGACATTCCTTTGTTATAGATCCTGAAAGAACATCCTTATAATTGTATTCTTAACTACAATCCTTGTCTACCCCAGAATTCACTGAATTATACAGTAGCCCATTTTATCCTCTAGCTTTCCTTTTAGCCTCATGGGTGCATCATACTTCCCCTTTCAACCACATTCTCATTAACATTTAAATGCTGTTAATTACAATCATGTTGCTGTGTCACCATAACCTCTATCCATTTCCAAACTTTTATAGGCAACCTAATTCTGCCCAGATTACGCATCAGCTCATCAATCTCTACTTCCCTTTTTTCTTCTGGTAACCTATCTTCCAGACTCTACCTCCATGTGTCTGTTTACTATCCTTTGTTCATAGTGAGGTCATGCAATATTTGTCCTTTTGAGTCTGGCTTATTTCACTCAACATAAGGCCCTTGAGGTTAATCCATGTTGTCACATGTGTCAAAACTTCATTCCTTCTTACAACTGAATAATATTCCATCTTATATATGTACCACATTTTGTTTATCTATTTATCTGTTGATGGACACCAGGCTTGCTTCCATCTTTTGGCAATTGTGATTAATGATGATATGAACATTGGTGTGTGAATATCTGTATCCCAGCTTTAAATTCTTCTGTGTATATATCTAGTAATTGGATTGCCAAAACATGTGATAATTCTATACTTATCTTCCTAAGGAACCACGAAAATTTTTTCCACAGTTGCTGCACAATTCTACATTCTCACCAGTAATGAATGAATGTTCTTATTTCTCCACTTCCTCTCTAAAAAACTTGTAGTTTGATTTTTTTAAAAAACCAGCTAGTCTGGTAGAAGTAAATGATATTTCATTGTAGTTTTTACTTGCATTTCCCTAATTACTAGTGATGTTGAGCATCTTTTCATGTGCTTTTTCATATGCATCCATCTTTCCTCTTTGGAAAATTTTCTGATTAAGTCTCTTGCTCATTTTAAATTGGGATTTTTTGCCTTTTCATATTGATTTGTAGAGTTTCTTCATATATCTTGGATACTAGACCCTTATTGGATATGTGGTTACCAAATACTTTCTCTCATTGAGAAGCTTGCTTTTTCACATTCTTGATAGACTCCTTTGAAACATAAAAGTTTTTAATTTTGAGAAGGTCCCATTTATATACATTTTCTTTCACTGCTTACACCTTGGTTTTAAGATTCATAAAACCATTTCTTACCACAAGGTCATGTAAATGCTTCTTACATGATCTTCTAGGGGATTTATGGCCCTGGCTGTTGTATTTAGGTATTTGATCCATCTTGAGTTAACATTTGTATAGGGTGTGAGATCAGGTTCTTCTTTCATTCTTTTGGATATGGATTTCCAGTTCTACCAGCACCATTTATTAAAGAGATTATTCTTTGTCCCAGAAGAATGGAGTTTGCAGCCTTGTTGCATATCAGTTGGCCATAGATGTGTGGGTCTATTTCTGATCTCTCTATTTGTTTCCATTGACCAATATTTCTATCCTTGTGCCAATACTGTGTGGTTTTTGACCACTGTAGATTTGTAGAATGTTGTTTTTTTAAAACATTTGCTTATTTCTCCCCCACCTCATTGTGTTCACTTGTCTTCTCTCAGTGTCTGTTTGTTGTGTGCTTTCTGTGTCTGCTGGTCTTCTTTAGGAGGCAATGGGAACCAAACTTCAGACCTCCCATGTGGGAAGAAGACACCCAATCTCTTGAGTCACATCTGCTCCCTGATTGTTGTGTCTCTCACTGTGTCTTCTTGTTGTATCTCCTCATTGCATTATCTTGTTGTATCATGTCATTGTGTCAGCTTGCTGCTCCAGCCCATTGTGCCAGGCCACCACATCAGCTTGCTGTCTTGCTTTTCTTTTAAGGAGGCACTGGTAACTGAACCCAGGAACTCCAGTGTGTGAGGCAGGCACCCAAGCCCCATCTGCTTCCCCTGTAGAATGTTTTAAAGTCTAGTAGTGTGAGTCTTCCAAATTCATTTATCTTTTTCAAGATGTTTTTGTGTGTTTGGGGCCCTTTACCCTTTCAAAAAAAATTGATAATTGGCTTTACTATTTCTGTAAAAATGCTCTTGGGATTTTTATTGGGATTGCACAGAATCTGTAAATCAATTTAAGTATAATTGGCATCTTAATGATGTTTAGTCTTTCAATCTATAAACATAGAATATATATACATTTATTGAGATCTTTGATTTTTTTGTTTGTTCATTTGACTGGGCAATATCTCCCTGTTTCTTAGTAGGGATTGCAGTTTTTTGCTAATGTCTAGACATCTGTTTATCTTGATGGGTTTATTCTGTTGGTCAGTTTCTCTTTCTTGCTTAGGTTTTTCTTTTTGTCTGACTTTATGTTAAGTTTCTTGTATGAGGTCTCAGACTGAGAAAGCCCTTAGGTAAAAAAAAAAAAAAATCCAAATAAAGCATGGAATTTAGTTTAAAATGCTATCTCAATATTGGTTTATTAATTGTGATGAATATATCATGTAATTTAAGATATTAATTATAAGAGATGCTGGGTGTGTGGTATGTGGGAATTCTTTGTACTATCATTGTAACATTTCTGTAAGCATGAAAATGTTAAAATAAAAATTTATTTGAATACAAAAATTAGGTTCAATATATGGATCCTTGAACTTTGATGCATTTGAAAATGTTCATTACAAAATGACAAAGGATGGTAATGTAATTTAAAATATTAGTCTTAGAACTCTTTTCTTTGTTATACAACATTTCCTTTTTCTCTTTATTATTTACTGGCATGATTACATATACCAACTTCAAAAAATAACTTTATTACTGATATCTCTTCTGGTCATTGCACTGTTTCATGTCATAACACTATTATTACTGAAAATAATTTCATCATAAGGAAATATGGTTCAAGGTTATTTTCCCTAAGTATCAAGTCATGAGATATGCCACTAGAGTGTAAAACCTAGTGTTTATGACCCATAGTGCCCTGGGCCAAACTCCCATTCTGGGGGAAAGACTATAATGAAGGAAGAGTCATGGCCATGCAGGTGGTCTCACTGTACTCTGCAGCAGGCATCTGCAATGACATTGGAAACTTGCTCTGGCAGCAGTCAGAACCCCAGGAAGCTGGAACAGGAAGGGGGAAGGGGTGATGTCCCCTGGTATCTGGGTGAAGAGCCCTAAAACATGATTTTATAGCTGATATCGTGATTCTAGTTTTGTCTCTCTTCTTGTGTAGTCAGGAACATTGAACTAAAGGTTCAGAAGTACCTTTATATAGTCTATTCAACTTGTTTGAAAACAAATATATACAGCATTGATATTCTTACTCTTTTAGTTGCTATTGTAAATGCATTTTTTCTGACTTCCTCCTCATATTGCTCAGAAGTATAAAGAAACGCTACTGAATTTTCTGTTTTAATCTTGTGTCCCACCACTTTGCTGAAGTAGTCTATTAGTTCTAGTAGCTTTGTTGTGAATTTTTTGTGTGTGGAACTTCTAGGCATAGGATCATATCATGAGTGAATAGTGAAAGTTTTACTTCTTTCTTTCTTATTTGGGTGCCTTTTATTTCTTTTTCTTCCCTAATTATTCTAGCTGGAGCAGCTACCATAATATTGAATAAAATTTGTGACAGTGGGCCTCCTTGTCTTGTTCCTGATCTCAACAGGAAAACTCAGTCTTTCACCATTGAGTGAAATGTTAGTTGTGGGTTTTCATATATGCACTTTATCATGTTGAGAAAGTTTCCTTCTAATCCTATCTTTTGGATGGTTTTTTAATCATGAAATTATATTGTATTTTGTCCAATGCTTTTTCTACAGCAATTGAGATGATCATGTGATTTTTTTCTTCAATTTATTAATGTAGCTTACTAAAATAATTGTTTTTCTTATGCTAAAACACCTTCAGATACCAGGAATAAAACCCACTTTATTTTGGTGTATTGTTCTCTTAATATGCTTTTGGATTCAGTTAACAAGTATTTTGTTGCAGATTTTTGCACCTATATTCATTAGAGAAATTGGTTTGTAATTTTATTTTTTCATAGTATCTTTATCTGGCTTTGATATTAGGGTGATTTCGCCTTATAGAATGAATTTGGTAGTGTTCCTTCCTGTTTAATTTTTTTTTTTGAAGAGTTTGAGCAACATTGATATTAGGTCTTCTTTGAATGATGGGTTAGAATTCACCTGTGAAACCATCTGTTCCAGGGCTTTTCATTTTGGGAAGGTTTCTGATGACTGTTTCAGTCTCTTTGCTTGTGATTAGTTTGTTGATGTCTTCTTTCTCTTCTAGGGTCAGTGTAGATTATTTGTGTGTATATAGGAATTTTTCCATTTCTTTTAAAATTATTTTATGAATCTGTACCCAAGTGATAGGAAGCTCTAGTTTTTGTTACAAAGAAACCATTCTGACTTACCTCCATATTCTTTGTTTTTCTTCTATGTTGCCTAGTTTGTTGGTGTACAGTTGTTCATAGTATCCTCTTATGATCTCCTTTATTTTCCCAGGGTCAGTGGTAATGCTCCCTTCTCATTTCTGATTTTTTTCATCTTCTATATTTTTTCTTTGTTATTCTGTTTGTCAATTTTGTTGGTATTCTTAAAGAAACAATTTTTTGTTTTGTTGATTCTCTCTATTGTTTTTATCTCAATTCCATTTATTTCTACTCTGATCTTTACTGTTTCTTTCCTTCTGCTTGCTTTGGGATTAGTTTACTTTTCTTTTTCAAGATCTTCCAGGTGTGCAGTTAGGTCCTTGATTTTAGCTGTTTCTTCTTTTTGAATGTAAGCATTGAGTTTGGTAAATCTCTCTCCCAGCACTTCTTTTGTTGTGTCCCATAGGTTTTAAAAAACAAATCAATTTTATTGATACAGATTAATAAAGCATAAATCCACTAAATTGTACAGTCAATGGTAATAGGTGTAATCACATTTTTGTGCATTCTTCCCTTCGATCATCCTTAGAGCACTTTCATTATTCCAGTAATAATAATAAATCAAACTCATCACCTCTCAATCTCTCCATGGTTCCCCTACCTTACATAGCTGCTGTTCTTTTTCCTTCTCTCAAATATATTTGTATTTATATTTTGTAAAAGCCATCTTATATATGCGATTTTACCCATATTCATGTTTTATGTGAGGTTTTACTATCATATACAATTCTATGTTACAGTTTTTATCCTTCTTTCTAGTAAAATACAGGACCTTAGACTGTCCCTTTCAACCAATCATACCTGTACAATAACACTGCTGTTTTGATATGTCGTGTTCTCATTTTTATTCATTTTGAGATATTTACTAACATCTTCTGACAATTTTTTCTTTGACTCACTGAATATTTAGTGGTGAGTTGTTTAATTTCCATATATTTGTGAATTTTCCCTTTTCCACCTGTTATTGATTTCCAGCTTCATTCCATTATGCTCAGAAAAGGTGCTTTGTATAATTTCAATCTTTTTAAATTTACTGAGACCTCTCTTTAGACCCAACATATGGTCTGTCCTGGAGAAGGATCCATGAGCAATTGAGAAGAATGTATATCCTGCTCTTTTGGGGTGCTATGTTCTATAAATATCTGTTAGGTCTAGTTCATTTATCATTTTGTTCATGTTCTCTGTTTCCTTATTTATCCTCTGTCCAGATAATCTATCAATGCTGAGAGTTGTGTATTGAAGTCTCCAACTATTATTGTAGAGATATCTATTTCTTCTGTCAGTTTTACCAGTGTGCCTCATGTATTTTGGGGCACATTGGTTAGAGACATATACATTGATAGTGGTCATTTCTTCCTGAAGAATTGTCCCTTTAATTAATACATAATGGCCTTCATCTCTTATTAATGTTTTGCATTTAAAATCTATTTTGTCTGATATTAGTATTGTTACTCCAGTACTCCAGGTCATTTTGTTTACTCTTTGCATAGAATATCTTTTTCCAGCCTTTCACATTCAGACTGATTTTGTCCTTGCATCTAATTTGGGTATCTTGTAGACAGCATAGAGATGGTTCATATTTTTTATCCATTCTGTCAGTCTGTCTTTTTTGTTGTTGCTGTTTTCTGTGTTTTTTCTCTGAATGTTCATAACCTTTATTAGATATACATTTCAACTAAATTCTATAAGAAAACTTTAAGTCCACACACAGCTTACAAATGCCTGTCAAATTTCAGGTGATAAGGTTACCAGAAAGAATGGGGTACTGAGTAAGGAGATCAGGGAAATGGAATCTCTTAGGAAGGGGCAGCCAAACATGTCTTCTTTGGGGAGATATGACATCCTTGTATGTGCTAATTTCAAGAGGAGAAAAGGAAAACTGTCATTTTAAAAAGCACCTAAAAGTTAGAGACACAAGACTGTCCATTCCAGGAGAGGACTCTACAAGACTTAAGGCAAAGCTGGCAGCCCCATCAAGCAGAAAGCTAGGTCACAAAATGCTGGTTGTCCCATAAATCAAGTAGACGTTAGGTGGAAATCAGCAAAGGAAAAGTAATAGGGAGCATAAGAGAAAAACCTGGAAACTGGAGAGAAAATAAAAGAATAACAAGTAAGCTAAGAACAATGGAGTAAAAAAGCCTAGAGTGTATATTTATATTAAAGGAAGCATCTCTTTAAGCCTATGTCTTTTGATTGGGCAATTGAATCCATTAACATTCAATGTTATTACTGTAAAGGCATTACATACTTCATTTATTTTATCCTTTGGCTTTCCATTATCATATCTTAATATTCTGTGTCTGTTTACCCTTTAAGTTACCCTTACTAATAATCTTTATTTCTATATGCTCCTCCAAGTCTCTTACACCTGTTTTTTCCTTTCAGGCTGTAACAGCACCTTTAGTATCTCTTGTAAATCTGGTCTTTTGGTAACATACTCTCTCAGTTATTGTGTGTGAAGATTTTAAACTCATTTTGATTTTTGAAGGACAGTTTTTCCAGATAAATAAATCTTGGCTGGCAGTTTTTCTCTTTCAGTACCTTAAATATATCATACCATTGCCTTTTCACCTCCATGGTTTCTGATGAGAAATCAGGACTTAGTTTTACTGAGCTTTGTTTATATGTCATACATTGCCGTTCTCTTTTTGCTTTCAGAATCTTCTCCTTATATCTGGCATTTGACATTTTGAATAGTAGCTCTCTCTGAGTAAGTCTATTCTGATTTATTCCTTTTGTGGTGCATTTTCCTTCTTGGATATTATTATTTATGTCTTTCATAAGGTTTGTGAAATTTCCAGTTATTAATACCTCAAATATTCTTTCTGCCCCTTTCCCACTCTCTTCTTTTCTGGGACATCTATAATATATTTGTGCATTTTGCACTGTCATTTTATTCCCTGGGAACCTGTTCAATTTTTTCCATTCTTTTCTTTTTCTATTTTCTTGTCTTTCCAAGTTCAGATACTCGGTCTTCTAATTCATTAATTCTGTCCTCAGCCTATTCAAATCTGCTGTTATATGTCTCACGTATTTTTAATCTCATCAATTGTTTCTTTCATTCCCATATCTCTGTTACTTTACATTACAGGCTTTCAACTTGCTCCTTAGGCTCACCAGTGTCTTTGGAATATCTTTTATCTGTTTTGCTGTACTTTCCTTCAACTTCCTGAATTGATTTAGATTTGTGTAACCATCATTGATTAGTTGTCAATCCTTAAATTTGTTTCTCATCATGATTTTTTCTTTGTTCCTTTGCCTTGGCTATAATTTCCTGATTCTTCATATAACTAGTGAATTTTTTCTGCTGTCTAGGCATCT
Organism: Cabassous unicinctus; assembly: GCA_029593785.1. Lineage (NCBI taxonomy): Eukaryota > Metazoa > Chordata > Mammalia > Cingulata > Chlamyphoridae > Cabassous > Cabassous unicinctus. The sequence goes on from JAQZBX010024028.1 coordinate 18,759, forward strand.
GATTATATTGGTGAAATTACTCTGATGGTCAATCTCTCTTTTGCCTTGTGGTTTTGTTTCATGGATCCTTTAATTATTTTGGGTTCAACTTATTCTAAATCTTTAAAATTGACAAGTTTAAGTTATCAAAACAAGGGCAGGGATCCACTAATGGGATGTACACCATATTCAAGGGGTCTCAGACTCCAAAAAGCTTTTTTATTTCCAAATCTTGAAGATTTTAGGGTGGTGATGTCCACTCTGCTTCTAATTGAAAGGGGGCTTAGATTCCATTGCACAGATGGATAGTGCTATCTTGCTTATAGTTGCAGACACTCTCTGTTCCTAGGGATGGGCATTCTCCATTAATATCCCCTTCTTTGTTTTCTTGGGTGAGTCCAATGAACTGGAGAGTAGGATTTGCAACTCTGCTGAAATTCAGGGCTCAATTGGCACATGGACAGATGAAAGATTTAAGTCTCTGGGACATATATTTATCAAGCATAGTGTTAATTACAGGTTCAAATAAAAGGGGCAAAAGAGCCATGAATAGAGAACCTATAAATGAGTCTAACTCCATTACAATGAAAAGCATAAAGTCTTGAATTCCTGAGCTGTCTACCCTGCTTATAGTTTCTGGATATCTCTAGAGCCCTCAGGAGCCCTGATATTTGAGGCAGTGTTTACTGTGGCAGTCAATGATTTATTATTCTACTATAGATCTATTCTACCAATGGAAGAATTCATCATTGATGTAAAGCCAGTGACTACCAGAGGTTATGAGGGATGGGAAGAATAGGTGTAATATGAGGACATTTTTGGGACATTAGATTTATTCTGAATGACTATTACCATGACAGATACAAGCCATTATATATTTTGCCATAATTTACAAAATTGTGGGGCACAGAGTGTAAACTATAATGTAAATTGTCATCCATGGTTAGTAGTAATGTTTCAATATGGGTTCATCAATTGTAACAAATGTACCATACTCATGATGATATTGTTAATGTGGGAAAAAGTAGGAGAAGGATGTAGTGGGCATATGGGAATAGTTAATATTTTTTATGTAACATTTATGTAATCTAAAGCATCTTTAAAAATTAAAAAAAATAATAAAAAACCTATTTTACTTCTTGCAGTTTCCCATCCTGGCAGCAGATGGCATTTTTCAGAGAACCTTTCCATGGAAAGCAATGCTAAATACAAAATCACATCAAAATCAATTATAGGCATGCAGCCTGTCTTGGTGCAAAGTTCCTCTATGGGTGTAGACCTTGAACTTATACAACAAGTTATCTGCTTCCAATATAAAAAGAAGGAAAAGATATACGATAAACATTTGCATTACCATAAAGAGAAAATAGAAGGGAACAGGATCACTGGTCCCAAAGATTCAAAAACCTGCAGGGCACACTCATTTAGATTTTAAAGTCTGAGAGTCATCTATAGAATGATGTCTTCTTCTCCTCAGTTCTTCATGGGGACAACCCCTTCCATGGGCTTGACCAATGGCAGCATTCTCATTTACATACTATCCCCTGGTGGCTTGTTTTCTGGAAGCTTGGAATTTCCCAAACCATCAATTTCTCCTTTATTTGTGCCTAGCAGTTCAGTTCTTATTTTATCTCTTTCCTCTCACATTTTGTTTTAAGCTGTAAGGAGAAGCCAGGTTTCATTTTCCACATTTAATCTGGAAATCTCCTCAGCTAAATGTCCAAGATCATCATTTAAAAATTCTGCCTTCCACCTAACATCAGGAATCAATATTGCCAAGTTTTCTGCAACTTTAAAACAAGAGTTGCCTTTCCTCCAGTTTCTAATAATAGTTTCACATTTTCACTAAGGTCTTATCATCTTTAGCATACATATTTTTACCAACAGTCTTTTCAAAGAAATCTAGGCATTTTCTATCAAGCATCTAATAATTCCTCAAAAAAAAAATACCCCTTACACATTCATAAATACTTTTCAATATCTGGTAATTACAAGCATTGGTACCCCACTATCCTTGTACAATTTCTATTTTAGTTTGCCAAAGGGCTACCAATGCAAAATATCAGAAATCCAGTGGCTTTTATTTAGGGGATTTATTTGGGATAAAAGTTTACAGTTCTGTGACCATGAAATATCCAAAACAAGGCACCATCAGAGTGGCTTTCTCAACAAAGTCAGCTACTGTTGCTCCTCTTGGCCAGTCACATGAAATCAATATGTCAACCAATCTCAGCCAAGGTCTCTTCCTTCCCCTCCAGGCTCAACATCTCTTGCAGCCCAGCTCCTGTTACTCAGCTTTAAGCCATCAGGCATAGGGCTTTTCTCTTTCCAGGCCTCCTACATCAGTCTCAGCATCTCCCCTTCCTTCTAGAGTTCAGCTGCAAGTTATCAGGCATATGGCTCATCTCACCATGGACCTCAGTGCTTTAATCCTCTCATGGGCTTCACTCTTTGGATATGAGCAGTGAGAGAAGTCTTTTCTCTCACATTGCAGGATCAAATATGGTGGCTCCCTATTTCTGTGTGTGTCTCTGTGTCTCTGTTTTTATCAGTTCCAGCAGGAGAGCAGAAATTCAACCTGATTCATACCTCAATGACATAGTCCAGTCTAAAGGGTCTCACACACACAGGAATGGATTAGTTTCTTTTTGGGATTCGTAAAAGAACTTCAAACTGTTACAGGTATGAATGAACAAAGAAACAGTCAATAACAGGAGCAGCAGAAGCAATACCAACAAAAACCTTCTGGGGAAAAGTCAGAATCCAGACATCCTACAATATGTTATCTAAAATAATAAATTTTCAAAATAAATGAATTAATCCAAACAAAGGAAATCATAGTCAATAGAAATTGCCTTTTAGTATCTTCAGACTTGGAATTAGCAAAGAGTTCAAAGCAGTGATTATAAGAATGTTCAAGAAACTAAATCAATCATGTTTAAAGAATGAAAGAAAGTAGACCTACAAAGAAGGAACAAAATGTAACTCTCAAAAAGGAGTTAGAAATTATATGAAAAGACAAAATTGAAATTTTAGTATTAAATGAAAAACAATTATAGATGTTAAAAATCCAGTGGAAAAGCTCAAATTACAAGATACCTTAATAACTACCCAGTGTACTTGAAGAGAGATCAATTTAAATGATCTGCTTTCAGTATCAGTAAAAAAGACAAGTCAAATGAACACATCCTCAGAAACCTGTACTATAACATCAAATATACCAAAATATGTGTAATGGGACACTCAGAAGGAGTTATGGAAAATGTCATAAAATATATTTAAAGAAGTCATGACTGAAAATTCCCCAAATGCAATGAAAAATATTAATCTACACATCCAAACCAGAACAAACCTGTAGGATAAATATAAAGATATACACACCTATACACATCAGAGTCAAGCTGTGAAAGTCAAAGCAAAAGAGAAAAACTAGAAAACAGCAAGGGAAAAGGATTCCTTACATAGAGGGAAGCATTAATATGACTAATGGCTGGATGCCACAAGGAAGTGGGCTGACATATTCAAAGTTCTGAAAGAAAAGTCTAGGCCAAGAATTGTATATCCAGCAAACTTATCCTTCAAAAAGGAAAGTGAAATAGAGACAATTGCAGATAAACAAAGACTGAGAGAAATTGTTGGTAGAATACATTCCTTACAAGAAATACTAAAGGTAGTACTTCAGGCTGAAAAAAAGTTACTCCAGTCTGTGACTCAAATCTTTAGGAAGAAATCTATAGCAACAAATAAAAATGGGGTTTAAAATAAAGACTCTTTGGTTACATATTTCTTATTTATTGCTTTCTTAAAAATACCTGAAATTCTATAAAGTAATAATATAACACTGGTAAGTTAACATCTATAGATGCAATATATGACAATAAAAGCAAAAATGAAAGGAGGAGGAAATGGAGATAAGTTGAAACAAGGTTTGTAATTTTTCTTGCATTAAATAAACCTTAATCTGAATTATATTGTGACAAATTAAGATGCATATTACAATCCTTATGTTACAATTCCTACAAGATAACATCAAATTTGCATTTTACAAAGATCTTCCTGGCAGCAGTGTAGATTATAAATTGGAGTCTAGCCTAAAGGAATGAACCAGTTGGAAGGTGGTGCCAGATATCCAGGAAATAAGCAGTGATAACCTTGGCTAAGACTAGGGCAACATGAAAAATAAGCAGCATTAAATTAAGAGACTATATTTAGAAAGTAGATTTGACAGATCTCCATTACTAATTATATCTAAGGGTGAAAGAGGGATGTGTCAAGGAAAACTTTCAGGTTTCTTGCTTAAACAATAGGCAGATCATAACATTCCCTCTGCCCAGAAAAAGGGGCAGAATATTGGGGGAAGAGGTTTAGTTTGAAGGACCCATGATATTCCAGTTGTGAATTCAGATGTGGAGCTCAGGAGACTGTTCTGGATTAGATGTGAATAGTTGTGACTCACTGGTAGATTGATTGAATTTAATCTGTAGTTTTGGATAAAGGCAATCATAGAGAGTGCAGGGGAATGGGAAGGAGCTTCAATTTTGTGGAACATCAACAAAACATAAGGGGTACATAGAGATTGAACAAGCTGAAAAAGGATAAACACAGAGTTAAGAGGGGTAGCAAAAAGGATGACATCAAGTAGGTGAGAGACTATTATCAAATCAACATAAAACCCTGGCAAATTTGAAAAATAAAATAAGATCAAGAATGATAAGAAAAGGAAAATATCCATTATATTTGAGAATTTGAATGTAACTGGTAACTTTAGCAGAGCAATTTCAGTGGAGTGGTTGCCTAAGTTGAAGTGAGTTTAAGATAATGGTGAGCCAAATGATGATGGGTTAAATTAGATACTGGAACATAGGGACAGGGAATGCACTTGACATTTCCAAGAAGCTTAACTCTGAAAGAAGAGAGAAAGGTCAGTTTTAGAGAATCACATGGCATCAGAGAGGCTGTTTACTTAGTGTTGGATGAGACATAGTGGGGAGACCATGCTTATGTGCCAAAGGAAAGCCAGTGAAAGGGACTAGGTGACATCACAGGGGGTGAAGCAAGAGTGTTGAGGCAGGAGGACAAGTGACACAGAATATATCCACTGAAAATGGCCCAGCAAATTTTTCTTAAACTTGTTTCTCATTCATCAGTCATATTCTTAAGACACAACTTTCAGGATTGATTCAGTAAAATCAGTAGGGACCACATTTTACATGTTTTTGCACTTCCTACTCTATGTTGGACAGTTTTTATTTCACAAAAGTATTCCTCTGATAAATAATCAACAATGTGCTATTGCTTACAGGAAATATAAGTTGAAGCCAAATTTAGCCTGTCATAATGTAGCCTGAATGTTGGACTCCAGCCTTATCTCTTTCTGCTTCCATCACAGCTCCTCTCTACAGTCAGGCTGCTGTATTCTCTTGTCAATGAACTGCCTTGTTCCTCCTAGTGCTTCTGCCCTGCTTCAACCCCATCACACTATTATCCTGCCTTTACATATAAGGAGACTGTGAATGAAAACCAACAACTGTTATAGCCTACAAGGATCCCTGAAAACTTCCTTTTGCCTATATCTCCTTTTGCATATTCAACCCTCTTCCTTATGCTCAGTTTTGTTCCATCAAAGGGCTATGTGCCTTTTCTACCTTGTGGCACTGCCTTTGCTGTGAATTTTGCCTGGAGTGCCTTTTCCTTAGTACTTTGCATGGCTGGCTCCTTTTCATCCTTCAGGTCTCAGTCTGAATGTCATGTCATCGCTCAGATAAAAGTAAATCCATGTAAAGTAAATCTCCACCCTCTTATTAGTGATTATAAAAGCTTTTAAAATTCCTATCCAACATTGATAATAATATATATTTACTTTATCCAGTTATGCTTTTATTGTCTTTCCTTTATCCCAAGTTTCTTGATGGCTGGAACCTGATTTGTTTTGACTCCATGTCACCTCCAGAGTCTAGTACAGTGCTTGAAAATACTATGAAAATACATTACAAATTCTTTTGGGATAATGAATGAATGAATAAATGAATGAATGAACAGACGCTCCATTGCTTCATAAGCCAGCTTAAATCCCAAATCCATAATGAATTACAGTAATATTATATGTAATAGTTACATTTGTTACATAAATTAGCTTACTTAATGAGGCCCAGCATTCACCTCCTCTAATTCATAAACTATTTATATTCCAGGACACTAATTTTGTATTTAATCATGTTAGTCTCTTCCTTTGTTTCCCTATGGTAATATATATGTACCATAAAATTTTCCATTTTAACCATAAGTTTACAATTTAGGGCCATTGATGGCTTTTACAATGTGTTGCTAACATCACCACCTCCCATTATCAAAATTTTTCATCACCCAAACCAGAAATTCTTTACCCATTAAAGAATAACTCTCTATTTCCCCTTAACCCAGCCCATGGTAACTTTTAATCTACTTCCTGTATCTATGAATTTTCTTTTTTAGATATTTCATATAAGTGTAATCATTCAGTATTTGTCCTCTGGATTTGACTTATTTCACTTAGCATGATGTTTTCAAAGTTCATCTGTGTTACATTATGTATCATAACTACATTCAGTTTTATGGTTGAATATGATTTCAATTGTGTGAATGTACCAAATTTTATAACTTGTTTGTGTCTTCAGGGTCTTCTCAAGCATTGTCTTGTACAGATCACTTTCCACAACCAACTTTATGACTTTTGGGGTCACTTGTTGAATGGCCTGGAGAAGCACACCAAAATGAAGAATATATTTCCTTGAAAATCCAGAGAAGTCACCTAATCATTGACCCCCATTTTTGGCTGTAGGAAGGGTCAGATACAACAACTTGTCCTTTTTCTTAGAAGGGATATCATTTATTCATCTCCCCCTTGCTGCTTGTCTTCCTTTGTTGTGCCAGCTCACCACACCATGCAGACCCTGAGCTCACTGCACCTTGAGAGCCCTAGAAGGGATATCTTGATGTCCCACAGCACTGGATGCCTATATATTTCACTGAGGTGAAAGGCTTCTTGATATTTGTTGGATTTATTTCTCATCTGTCATGCAAATATCTTACCAATAAGACTACATAGTTGTTACAATTTGATCACTAGGAATAGTCACCATAATGTCATTGATGTAATGGAACAGTGTGATGTCTTAGAGAAAAGGAATCACAGTTAGTATGGAATAGATTATGAGATAAGTCTGGAGAGTTGATATATTCCTGAGGTAGGACAGTGAAAGTTTATTGCTGTACTTCCCAGCTGAAGGGAAACTGTTTCTTGTTGCGTTTATAAACAGCCATCAGGGGAAATTTGCCAAATCAATATCTACATGCCAGGTACCAGTGGATGTGTTGTTTGCTTAATCAGTGATACCATATCTGGAATAAAAGCTACAATTGGAGTCAGAACCTGGTTATGTATATAATAATCCACTGTCATCATTCAAGACCCATATGAGCCAAATAGGACAGTTGAATGAGAATGTGGTGAGAACCACCATTGCTACATTGTTCAAGTTCTTGATGGTGACACTAATCATTGCAATCCCTTCAGGAATGTGGTATTCCTTTTGATTTACTATTTGCTAAGTATAAGCAGTTCTAGTGGCTTTCATTTGGCCTTTCCTAACATAATAGTCCTCATTCAATAGGTCAGTGAACCAAAGTGGGGATTTTGTTACTTATTGAGTATGTCTATTCCAACTATGTATTCTGGAACTGGGGAAGTAACCACAGAATTGGTTTGGGGAACCAATAGACCTATTGTGAGATGGACCTGAACTAAAACTCCATTGATTACCTGACATCCATAAACCCCTAATCTAATTGGTGGATCACAATGATGATTAAGGTCTCCTGGAATTAGTATCAGTTCAGAGCCATTGTCCAGGAATTGCTGAAGTGTCTGATCATTTCCTTTTCCCCAAAGCATAGTCACTCTGGTAAAAAGTGATAGTTTCCTTTGTGGGTAGCTGGGAGGAATATTAATAACATAAATTTTTAGCAGTGGTCAGTGTCTTTCTGCTAGGGGACCCAGCTTACCCTTCATTCAATGGGTTCTAAGTCTCAAACTCTCTTAAGTCTGGGAACTGATTGAGGGGCCATGATTCTCTTTGTTCTTTTATTCAAGTTAGACTGGTTCTCTTGGCCTAGAACCCTTTTACTTATACAGATTACATAAGAATTTAGTAGACTGCCTATTTATTTCACTTCTATGTCAACTACCAATGCCATAGGTCTCTGTGATTCAGACTGTTCTGATTACTGCATTGACTCTGTTGTCCATTACAGTCACCATGCCCCCTTGTGTTGGACCACTAAGTCCCTGCCAACCCGGGAGCTAATCACCCCCATTATATGTAAGGATCCAAATACAGTGCCAGCAATTCCCACAGTAATATCTGACTTACCAGAGAAGAGTTACCACAGAGCTCTTTAGGGTCATGAATTTTTCCCTCAAAGTTGTGGTGAAAGATGTGTCCACTGTGTACTTCTCAGTGGCTAAACATGTCTTCCATGATAAATCCACTCTAACATTCCAATCTCCCTAAGCCTTTGTACCTCTTCATCTACATTATACTAGAACAGTTATGGCATTTTCACTTCATTTGATGTAGGGCACCTTTTGGTCCATGTTTTAATAACCAAAATCTTAGAGCCCTTTTTTAAAAATTTTATATTTTTGGAGGCATTGTGAACTTACAAAACAATCACCTATGTGTATGGAATTGCTATACATCACTCCTCCACCAACACACTATATTGTTCTGGAACATTTGTTACAGATTATGAGAAAATGTCATCAAACTATTACCACTAACTATGGTCTATGGTGTACATTTGGTATATTTTTTCCATACCCCCTATTATTAACACAGTACCTCTTTTGGCATTGATGCAAGCATATAACAGTATTGCTGTTAACTATAGTCCATAGGTTACATTATTTGTATTTTCCTCATGCTTCTCCATGTTCTTACCACCCTGCAAATAGTGATGTACGTTTGTTCTATTTCATAAAATGATATTTTTGTATTTGTACTATTAACCACAATTCTTATCCAACTCTGGGTTCACTATGTTATTCAGTCCTTAAATTATTCTCTAGTTTTCTTTCAATTGACATTTATATCCCTAGATTACCTTTTCAGCCACTATTCCATTTATAAACAAACTGCATGAGTTCTACTCTACATTACAATGTGTTACCATCAACTTTATCCACTTACACACATTTACAGTCAAGATAATTAAAACTTCTCTATATATTAAGCATCAGTATATCTTCTCAGCCCTCTTCCTATCTCCAAATAACCTATAATCTAGGTTTTAACTCCCTATGTTTGTTATTCATATTTAGTTTATATTAGTAAAACCATGCAATATTTGACCTTTTTTGTCTGCCTTATTTCATTCAATATAATGTCTTCAAGGTTCATCCTTGTTATCATGTGTCCCAATTTCATTTCTTCTTACAGCAGCATAGTATTCCGTCATATGTATATACCATATTTTGTTTATCCATTTATTGGATGATGGATATTTGGGTTGTTTCCAGCCTTAAGCAATTGTTAATAATATTGCTTTGACCATTGGTGTGCAAATGTCTGTTTACATCACTGTTTTCAGTTCTTCTGGATATATTCCTAGTGGAGGAATTGTTGGATCATATGGCAGTTTTATATTTAGCTTACTGAAGAATGCCCAAGCTGTCTTCCACAAAGCCTGCACCATTTTACATTCCAACCAAAAGTGAAGGAGTGTTCCTATTGCTCCCCATTCTCTCTAGCACTTATTTTCTGTTTTTTTTTAAATGCCATTCTATGTGGTGTGAGATGATACCTCAATGTCATTTTGATTTGCATTGCCCTAATAGCTATTGATATTAAACTTTTTTCATATGCTTTTTTACCATTTGTATTTCCTCTTTGGAGAAATGTCTATTTAAGTCTTTTACCCATTTTTAAGTTAGATTTCTTATTCTTTTATTGTTGATTATTATGATTTCTTTATATAGAATAGAAATCAAACCTCTAATGGATATGTGGTTTCCAAATATTTTCTCCCATTGAGTCAGCTGCCTTTTCACATTCTTGATGAAATCCTTTGAACCACAAAAGTCTTTTAAGTTTGAGGAGGTCCCATTTATCCATGTTTTCTTTGGTTGTTCCTGCTTTTGGTGTAAGGTTTAAGAATCCATCTCCTACCACCAGGTTTTGAAGAGGTTTCCCTAAATTTTCTTCTAGGAGCTTTATGGTTCTAGCTTTTATATTTAGGTCTTTGATCCACTTTAAGTTAATTTTTGTATAAGGTATGAGATAGGGGTCCTCTCTTTCTTTTGGCTAAGGATATTCATTTCTCCCATCACCATTTGTTGAATAAAATGCTCTGCCCCAGCTGGGTGGGTTTGACAGGCTTGTAAAAAATCACTTGATCATAAATGTGAGGGCTGTTTTTGAACCCATTAATTCAGTTCCATTGGTCTATGTGTCTATCTTAATGCCAGTACCATGATGTTTTTATCACTCTAGTGAGATAATATAATTTAAGGTCTGGAAGTGAGAGTCCTCCAACTTTGTTCTTCCTTTTTAAGATATTTCCAGTATTCAGAGACCCATACCCTTCCAAATAAATTTGATAACTGTGTTTTCCATTTGTTTAAGAAATGCTGGTGGAATTTTTATCGGGGTTGCATTGAATCTGTATATCAGTTTGGGTAGAATTGCCACTTTAACAATAATTGGTCTTTCCATCCATTAGCATGGAACATTCTTCCATTTATTTAGGTGTTTTAAAATTTCTTTCAGCAATGTCCTGCAGTTTTCTGAATACAAGTGATTTACATCCAAAATATTTGATTTTATTAGTAGCTATTGTAAATAAAATTTTTTCCTGAATTCCACCTCAGATTGCTCACTACTAGTATATAGAAACACCAATGATTTCTGTAACCCACTCCAGTGGGTGTGGGCCCATTATAAATAGGACCTTTTGTTGCAGTTACTTCAGTTATGTTGTGGAACAAGTGGAGCAGGTGGGATTTTAATCCAGATTACTGTAGTCATTCATAAACAGAGTAAAAGTCAGATGGAAAGAGAGGCCACAGGGAGCAGCCAGATCTGGAAGAAAAGGGAACTGGAAAGAGACCTATGTATTGTCATGTGACATAAAAGCCAAGTAACCACAAGATTGCTGTCCAGTAAGTTGATACTGATCCTGGCAGGAAACAAGCTTTCTAGTCACTGAAATTGTGAGGCAACTTGCTATGCCAACCCATTATATGGTATTTGTTTTAGCAACTGGAGAACTAAGACAGTAGCCATTCTATTGGGTGTGAAAGAATATCTCATTCTGGATTTGATTTGCATTTACCTAATGGTAAAGGAAATCAATAGTCTTTTCATGTGCTACTTAGCACAATAAGAAAAAAGAAACCAAATACTGTCATTATTCATAAATGATAGGAGGTTCCCCAGAGAAAATATTAAAGACCATAGAAGACATTGTGAAAACTGCATAAATGTAAAATACAAAAATCATGGGGAGTGGATGTGGCTCAAGCAGTTAAGCACCTGCTTTCCACATAGGAGGTCCTAGGTTCAGTTCCCCAGTTCTTCCTAAAAAAAAATAACAAATAAGAAGTAAGCAAATGAACAAAACAACCCAAGGGAGCTGATGTGGCTTAGTGTTTTAGTGCCTGC
>JAQZBX010024029.1:0-30451 GCA_029593785.1 Cabassous unicinctus
GACAGGCAGGGAGGAGCAGGAAGAATAATTTATCCACTGGCTCCCATATCCCAGAGGGTGCAGTTTCATTCCAAGGGTACTGACACCCCTGTACTTTCACTTGGCGGACACACAGGGGCAGAGAGGGTTCTGAGTCGTCTCATACTCAGTGTCCACAGGGCAGCCCACAGACAGGCACAAGGCAGACGCTGTCTGGCTGTGCTCACCTGAAGGCAGTCACCATGGCAGCCAGGGTGAAGCAAGTGGCCGAGGGCGTCTTGGCACGAGGATCTCGGTTGGTACCTCAGGAGTGAACAGTACAGAGTGAAACGCCAAAATAGTGTCCTGATTCTGAGACAGCAGGTTTACAAAGCCCCCTACAAGCTGGGTATGGATGAAGTGAGGGAATGTGTGCTGGGCCATTTTAGAGTGGGGTGAAGTTTCAAATAACAGACAACATATAATACAGGAGTGTTCGTCCATGGATTGTTGCCACTACCTAGACGTGTGACTTTGGGAAAGTTATTTGGCCTCTCTAGCGCTTTGTTTATTCATTCTTAAAATGAGACGACTGGATTGATGATGTGCAAGCTTTCTCCCAGATCTAAAATTCTTATTTGTCCCTTTGATGTGGACAAAGAGACAGAAATTTGAAGATTACATAAATCGGAAACATTAAATGTCAGAATCAGAATTTTAAAATATTTCATTAATAGAAACAATGGGTCAAAATCAATATGATGAGAGTTAGCATAAATAAATGCCAAGCCCTGCATTTAAGTCCAAACAATCAATTCTACAAATACTGATCAGGAGAGACTGGACTTGAGAGTCATTTGAATTAAACAGACACAACCACCACCACTACAACAACTGACCCTGGGCATTTCTGTGGACTCCAAAGTCTAATGAGTCAGCTGCTGAATAGGCATGTACTTACTGGGGTTCCTTCACTGAGAGAGAGGTTTAAAAAGATGGCTGAGATAGCCTCTGATGAGCCATCTTTAGATTCAAAGCTCTTATCCTTTAGCCTTTGCCTCCGCACAGTTAGCAATGTCTTTTGGCTCCTTGGCACAGGGATTTTAATGGGATCACTGAGTGGCACAAGGTCACTCAGACAGCCTCCTGGCTGTTCCTTCGCCTCACCCTGAAGGCCAATTGTCCTGCGTTGTGGCTCCCCTGCGTGGTGTATAATGTCACCTAAATACAAAGCTCATCGCCAGAAGGCAGCGCCGGGAATCCTCGCTCAGCTCTTCAGGAGTTAGAGGCATTAAAAGGTGGTCCCCAGTAGTTCACCGCTGCTCTGCTGACTGGAACAAAATCTATCTTAAAGTGGGAAATACAATCCAGTTGGGGACTGGCTATGATTTAATGGCATCCAAGTGCTATAGGGCACACTTCTTAAAGAAACCGTTGTAAATTATTTGTGGCTAATTCTGCTGGTGGATGGAGGGTATGGTACATTCTCAAGTACAAGAGCCCGGCTTGTATCTAATAATTGTTATATCTTCTCTGAAATTTACTGCCGATGTCTCAATTTTAACAATTTAAATAACAAGCTTAACCAAGTGGAACAAGGCTCAGGCAGCTTGGCACTCATGATGAAAGCGGGACAACTCTTATGTCTGAGCACATTTTTACTTTGACATGAGCGGTGACACACAGAGATGAAATCTGGTTAAAGCGGCAGCCTTCTCAACCCCATGACAGCTTCTTAGGCTAAGCAAAACAATTTCAAGAGAGTGCGTGCATATACTTGTTAACTTTACTTAAGAAGACTTATTAGAGAAATGCTTATGAATAGGATAATAACAGGGGTGGGCTAAAGGAGCTCAGGTAATTGGCACCACTGTTTTCTCCACTTTTAATGGACTTCTCTGTCATCTTAATCTTTGGGTGTATCCGTTTGTTGAGAAAACAGATGGATCTCCCTCATGTGCCCAAGTATTACTGGAGAAAGCACATTGTGATTTTACCTGCTGTCTAATTGATGTTGATACTGTGAGCGGTCCAGCCTAACTTCCTAAAGATTATATTCTCATTACCCTTTTGACTCTCTTTCCTCCATGTCCAGGAAACTTCCACCAATTTCCAAAGCTATTTCATGCCCACAGTCATAGAACACATGCAAAGCTATGCCTGTTTTGAAGCATATCTGTGCCCTGGAAGGCCATAACAGAAGGCTGTGCTGGGAATTTGCAAAATGACCAATGGAATTTCTCCTGAATTGCAAGATTTTCCAGAAGAGTGTAGAGACAAGCCTGTGAGCTGAAAGACCTTGGAAAAGTCACAGCCCTCCCTGGATCACTGTTTCCTCTTCAGTAAAGCAGCTGGACTGCCTGATCTCAATTTCCTTCAAGCCTCACCATCCTATGAGCCTGTGTTCCTAATCTGTAGGTGGTTCAGGCTCACATGCATTACTTTAAACTAAATATCAAAATTCTGAATACAGTAAACCATTTTCGAACCACTTTAGAAAAAGTTTGACGGTTTCTTTAAAAATTAAACATGCATCTACCATATGACCTGCTATTCTACCACTTAGGCATTTACCCCGAGAGAAATAAAAACATTGGTCCACAGAAAGACTTGTACACAAAAGTTTATAGCACTTTTAATTGTAATAGCCCAAAACTGGGAAAACCCAAATGTCCATCATGGACAAATACATTGTGGTATATGCATATAATGGAATACTACTCAGCAATAAAAAAGAATAAACTGATGACAAACACAAATAGATGAATCTCAAAATAATGATGCTGAGTGAAAGAAGCCAGATTAGAAAAAGAGTACAGAGCCTATAATTCCATTTATACAGAACTCTAGAAAATTCAAACTAGCAAAACTAGTGACAGAAAGGAGATCAGTGGCTGCCTGGGGACAGGGCAGAGAGGAACAGGAAGGAGAGATTATAAAGAGGCACAAGGAAATTTGGGGGTGATGGATATGCCCACTATCTTGATTGTGATGACGGTTCTGGGGTGCACACATATGTCAAAAATTTTCAAAGTGCCTACTTTAAATTGGTGCCATTTATTGTGTGTCAATTATACCTCAACAAAGCAGTTTCTTTTTAAAAGTGTTATTACTGTGCATATAATAATTCCATTTCTAAGAATTTATCACAAAGAAATCATCCAAAATGTGTGCTGAGGGTAAAGTGTAAGGGCATTCATTGCAGCACTATTTATTATTCCAAAAAACTGGAACTAACCTAAATGTCTAAAAGACAAGAATTGATTAGGTAAAAATATGGCACATCAATATATTGGAATACAATGTAGCCTTTAAAAGTCATGCTGTAATGTGTATGATTGTTTTCTTAGTTCACAACTTCTGTAATAAATATACATTTTAAAAAATAATAATAGGGTGGGTTGGGGGGGGATACACCAAATGTAAGATATGGAATATAGTTAGTAGTAAGATTTTGATGATATTCTTTCATAATTTGTAACAAATATCTCACAACAATGTAAGGTGTTGGTGGTGGGTTGATGTATGGGGCCCCTGTATGATGTTATACATGTTTGCTTTGTAAGTTCACAACTTTTACTATACACTTACTGTTTAGGTGTGTTCATATATAAATTATATTAAAAGTAATAATAATAATAATAAGGTGGGTTGGGGGAAAAATACACCAAATGTAAGATCCTTTGGTTAGTAGTAATATTTTGAGGATGCCCTTCAATCATTAGTTAAAAATGTTTCACAACAATGCAAGGTATTGGTGGTGGGGTGAGGTATGAGAGCCCTGTATGATGTTACGGATGTTTGTTTTGTAAGTTCATAACTATTACTATATACTTATTGTTTATGTATGTTTATATATGAGTGATATACTTTAATTAAAAAAAAAAAAAAACTCATGCTGTAGAGAAAATTTATTGCCATGGAAAAAATGTGAAAAAAGCAAGTTACAAAACAACACTATAGTATAAAAGCACTATATTTTTTTAAAGTCTCTGTTGGGGGTTGAGAATTAATCACACCTCTCTCTTCCCCTTAGATTTAGAAACCAATTGAAAAATGGCCTCAAGAGTTGAGCAGATGAAGAGCAAAATATCAGCTTTGTTAATAAGAGTTCTGATTAGAAAATTGTAGCTTGCACCTAAAGCAAAGTAGGCTTCCTGCTCTTTTCCCCTGTGAACGACCCTGACGCCCTGAAAACTGCAGTCTGTCCCACTGAGGGGCAGGGCCAGCCCTGGAAAGTGAAATCCTCACTGTGTGGTGCTTCTCAAAGGCAGGGCAATTGACATGTTGGGCGAGGCATTTCCTCAGGCAGCAGTGCCTGATGCGTTTTGCGGGTTGTTTAGCATCCCTAGCTCCCACCCTTTAGATACTTGTGTATATCCCAAAAATTGTGACAACAAAGAAACATCCCCACATATTTCCAAATGCTCCCCCAGCCCCAGGGTAGAGGTGCTGCTCCTGCTGAGAACCACCAGAGGTGCTGAGGATAAGCTGAGGTGAAATCCACGAAATTGAACAAAGAAGGCACATGCTTAAATATTTTCCCTAATCTCTCCAGTTCCCCAAAGAACTCCTCTTCCCATGGAGGTAGGGGAGTGAATGAGGCAGCAGATGGCAAGTCACAAGAACCCTTCCTAATACTTCTTTGGGGGAGGGAGTTCTCATTTAATTGCCCCCGGTGGAAACATGGGGAGAAAGAAAGGATGACTCCCCTTGCAATTTGTAAAGGTAAAGGAAAAAAAAAAAGACTGGAAGGACATATGATGCCAATAATGACCACCTTGCAGGGCTGGATAGTAAGACTTTTGCTATTAAAAGAGAGAAAACATCCTCCTTGTAAATAAGAGAAAAAGTAAACTAGAAGAAAGGAGAACCCCTGGGTTTTCCAGGACTGCTGCGCTGGGCAGCACTGGCCTGAGACACCTCCCCCCATATCATCATTCCTGGGTCAGAGTTGTATAATTTGAGCAGATGCCATTTGGGGACTCGTTGCCCATCATCTGTAACTGTGCAGCCCTGGAAGTCTTCAAAGTACTCGGTGAATGGGATTAGAAATTGCTTTTAACTTTGGCTGATGAAGAGAGTGGCATGAAATGATTTCTCTAGCAGAAGCTCCACTTAGCATCCTCATGGGATTGACATTCAGGCATACAGTGGATCAATCCTCTCAAACTGATCAAACAAAAGCATCGAAGCCCCAGTCTTTTACTAAAATAAGGTTGCAAGAAATTGAAGACATTTGACTATGGAAAGCTTTTAACACCAAAAAAGACAGTGTAATACAATAGTGCTTTTATAATATAATTATGGGATTTATGTTAAGATATTTATTTACAAATCTCTATTGCTAGCTCTGTTCTACAATAGGAAACAAAGTTATGTGAAAACCATCTTCATTGTATATCCTATTATCCTGTAACTCTACCCAGGTACTAGAGCCCAATGGCTGCCGGACCAATTTACCATAAATTAGGTGGCTTAAACAATAGAAATTTATGTTCTCACAGTCCTGGAGGCTAGGAGTCCAAATTCAAGGTGCGAGCAGGGCTGCGCTGCCTCCGAAGGCTCTGTGGAAGAAGCCATCGCTGGCCATTCTTGAAGTTGATCGGCTGGTAGCTGCAGTACTGCCAGCTCTGCCTCCATTATCCATGGCCTCCTTCCCTGGTGCCTGTGTGCTCTGTCTCTTCTCCTAGGACACCAGAGATTGGATTTAGGGCCCACCCTAATCCAGTATGACTTCATCTTAATTTAATTATATTTCAAAGACCTGATTTCTACATAAGGTCACATTCACAGGTTCCAGGAGGATCTGAATATGGAGGAAACACTACTCACCCCACTATAGCACGAGCCTCCTTTTGGAGATAATATCAAAAGTCTAAATTTGAGGCCTTCTTTGAATGTGTGGGCAGCTCCATAGCTCTTCACACCCCATCTTGTCCCCATTATCTCAGATTCAAACTCCAGCTATCGTCCCTATGAAAAGAGCCACAGCACTTGAAATGACAGGGATTCCAAAAGATATTTGGGACTCCTTGTGAGGCAGGCTAGAATAGGAACCTAAGGACGAGAGGCAGAAAACCTAATAAATTTCCACACAAACACCACCCAGTAGAAAAAAAACTAAAAGAGCATCCAGCTGATGTGATGGGAGAGCAGTTTGCAGTTTTCATACATCAGCTGTGGAAACAACACCAGCAACATGTGCCCTCTGATTGCATAAACAAGTCATAGGAATGCAGCTTGCAAAAAGTGGAAGAAAAACAGGATATTCCCACACTACCAACCTATTTTCATAAGCCATTCATGGGAGCAATAGCCAGGAGCCAATCACCACCAGACAGCAGCCCCTAACCCCCTAAGAGAATCAAATCACCCAATAGAGCTTCCCTGCTTTGTCTCAAACATGCCAATCAGCACAGACCCTGGAGTCCTGTAAACCACCCCTGCCCATTAAACAGGAGACCCCAGGGCAGAACTTCGCGTTTTCTCCCTTGAAAATGACCACCTTACACTCTAAAGGCATATTTCTGTTCTCTTGCTTTACTCCCCAATAAATTCTTTGCTTGCCTAACTAATTTGTGGCTTGTCCTTGAATTCTTTCTTGCGACAAAGCAAAGAAACTAGATCCAATAACACTTGTGCAAAATGCAGCCGTGCAGCATGAAGATGCTCTCCTTCAAGTTCCTCTATCAGTCCAGAACTTTTGCAATCTGAAAAATAGAAATTTCTTTAAATTAATGGCTTTTCCATTCGAGGTTGTAGCAAATACCACAGAGACAACTTGAAGTTATCCAAGAGCCAAAATCAATCTTCTTAAGAGTTGCTTTTAGAAATTCTGACAGGCCTATCCACAAAGGATCTCAATGACTCTAGATACTGTGCAGCCCCAGCGAAAACGTTTCACCCAAACAGATGGAAGGGGTTCAAGTTCATCATCGTTTGACTTGAGAGTCCCTGAAGCTGATGTGCTATTTGGATCTCTGCCACCTATGTGAGTGACCACGTTCTCTCTGAGCCTTGTACTTCTAAAAGCCTGAACCCCTGGCCCTAGGGAGCAGGACAGGGAGAAAACTTAGAAAGCACACACTCTGAATCCTGCCAGCAAGTCATGGGCAACCAAGATGACTCAACACTGGAACAGAGGCTCAGAATGACCTGTGAGTTCCTTGGAGCTGGAAGTGGGTTGGGGGTGCCTGGATGGCTAGGAACTGCATCAGAGATTCCCCCAAATATTTTTACATCAAGCTATGGTACGTGTTATGTTGTGATCAAATACACACATACCCACATACCCACAAGAGGACACAGATATAAACATATAACTGAAACGGGCTCCTAGAACCCGGCCTGCTACAGAATAGCTATTCAATAACTATTTGTTAAATGAACAAACCAAAACAAAATTTCAATGAAACAATACTTACCTTTACCATGCCAATGCACTCTGACATTTTCTATTCTATACTATTCTACTCTATTCTATTCCATTCCATTCCATTCCATTCCATTCCATTCCACTCCACTCCACTCCACTCCACTCCACTCCACTCCACTCCACTCCACTCCACTCTATTTCATTTCTTTAAAAAAAGTAATAGGTTGCAACTCTCTAAAGTGATCTCACCACCCAGTAGCAGGTAGCAAAGTTCAACTGGAAAAGTCCCAGAACTAAGAGGCCAGAAATGCCCTATTCTGAAAGGAGTTTTATGCACTGCTCGTCCTCAATGAAAATGACCACAGCTTGTCAAGTAGGAGGCAGGGGCTTGGGGACTTTGGAGGCGAGCCGGCCAGCACTGGGCTGTCACCTGGTTGGGCAGAAGACTGTTGGGTATTGCTGGCCCAGGACGAGGATGCTGCCCTGTGGGTGCAAAAGAGGTGTCCCTTGTCAACAGTCCTGCCCACATGCTGCCCCAATGCCCCTTCCTAGGAAACCATTCTTCAACCAAGGAAGATTTTGCAAATGGAGCCAGAAGTCAGGCTGGCAATCGCTTTGCTCCGGTCAGCCAAAGGACTGGAAAGGGGAAACAAGGGTTGTTTAAGTAGCTGTGAAAATCATGGAGTAACTTGGTAAATGAAAAATCCACCCAGACCCACAAGAAGCACAAAAGTGGGGGAATTTAACAACTTTGTAAATAAAGGGGTCATTACTCTCGATGCATTAATTCACACTTAAGACCTATTGAAAACTTCCCATTTCAAGATAAATGAAGAGCATCAGCTGCTCATTTCCCAAGCCGGATAGGCTGTGTTCACAGTCCAGCGCTGGAGCTCTGAAGCCTGGGTCAGCCAGGGCTGGCTCAGCTGGCAGGCCACGGGGTCCCCATCGAGGACTGGGAGGGGGCGATCCCTCTGTTTCTGCTATGGTGAAGGTCGTAACCACAGCCCTGTTTCTCACTAAAGGGATGAGCTCAGTGCACACCTGGTGAAGTTGGGAGGAAAGTTCTACGCCAGTGCATTTGCCTCCTCCACGTTTCATCATCATTCACCAAATAAGCATAATTGCTCCGTGTTTGAGAGGTGCTGGGAACAGAGTCGCTGCTGGTAATTGCCTAATGGGCGGGCGAAATGAGGTGTGAGCCACATCGGTGTGAAAAAAGCAATAGCCACAAGTTTATTAACATTGAAAATTAAAATAAGCTCAGCCCCAGTCAGGCAGTCCTTGCTGAAATGAATCCCATTATCCCTCTAATAACTGCGCAGGGCTCAATTTGATGCCACCCAGGGGGTAGAGAGGCCTCAATACAGGTCACCTCTCTGCCAGCTTCCGGAGCTGAAGAGTCTCTGGTTCACTGATAACTATCACAGAGAAAATGCTAACATCCCATGCCTCTCTTGCAGCTCCTCCAACTCCACTTAAATCCATCCGTCTGAAGAGCTGTGAAAGGGGGAGGCTCGAGAGAATTATATGCCATTCTGACCTGGGTACCTTTTTTAAATAGTTGCTGAATGGAATTTTCAAAGGTGTGTCTACATTTCTCGGACTGAAGGTCACCAGGTCCATCTGAGGAAGTCAGGGGTCCTGCCTGCTCACATTATCAAATATTTCTAGATGCCCAGTGCTAGAAGGACCCCGAGTCCTTCTAGCACTGGGTGCATCCAGTCTAAGGCTCTCCCAAGTAAAACAATCCACCGCTCAGTGTGCACTGAAAATGCAGAGAAAGGAGAGCTGGGGCAGTCAGGGGAGAACTCCCAGAGGACCCGGAGCTCAGGTAAAGGAAAAGTAGAAGGAACCATGTGAACAAATCAGAAATGGGGCACTTCAAGGAATAGGGAGGAGACCAACCAGGCAGAAGCCAGGGTTTGAGCTGGGACCAAATAGATAGTAAGGTTGGGTGAGTAGAGGAAGCAACTCCAGGAAGACCAGGTGGTGGAGTTTGGATTTCATTCTGGATTTAAAGGGAATCATTGTAGGTTTCGGAAAAGAAGAGGTATAGGATTAAAGAATTGGTATCACTTTGCAATGACTTTGCTTTATGTTAAAATATATATGTATTTGAATTTTATATTCTAATTCTTTTTAAATTTCATGGATTTCATTAACTTTACATCCACAACTACTTACCTCAAATGGGCGCAGGAGTTCTACTCTCCTTCCCTGGTCCATTCACTCCGTCACTTTCTGGTTCACTATTTTGTACCTTTTTTTCCCTCCTCAAACTTCAGCACCTCTGCTTCCTAGCTGCTGACCTTGCTTCCTGATCATATTCCTACCCTTCTCCCCACCTGTAGGTGCCTACAAGCTCTGCTTCCCTCCTCCTGTGAATGGGCCTCCCTGCTCCTGTCCGGCCAACCCTCCACACGTGTACCAGAAAACAGGCCCCAGCTTACTGAAGGATGCTGTTCCATAAATTCTTTCCTCTGTTCCTTGAATCAAAAATTTTTAAGTTTTTTCCTCTCTATTATATCATATACCCATCAGCATACAAACCTGCAGAAATTTCTCCCATCTTTTTTTTTTAAAGATTTATTTATTTATCCCCCCTTGCTGCTTGTGTTTGCCGTGTCCATTTGCTGTGTGTTTTTTCTGTGTCTGCTCATCTCCCCCTTGCTGTGAGGTCTTGCTGCATCAGCCCACCGGGCCGCGCGGGCCGGCCTGCCCTCACAAGGAGGCCCCGGGAAGTGAACCCGGGGCCTCCCATATGGTAAACGGGAGCTCTATCCATTGAGCCACACCTGCTTCCCATCTCCCATCTTAAAAAACTTCTTTCTTGACCTCACATTTCAGCTTCTGCACCATTTTCTCTGCTCCCCTTTATAGCATGATTTCTCAAAGGAGCTGTCCATATCGGCAGGCTCCATTTCCTCTCCTCCCACTCTCTCTTGAACCCACTCCAGTCAGGCTGTAACTGCACCCCTGCAACAAAACCATTCTTGTCGAGGTCACCAATGACCCCTGTATTGCCACCTGCAAGGTCAACTCTCCATCCTCACCTTCTTTGAATTCTCAGCAGCTTTCTTCACTTGGCTCCTAGGAAATGGCTCCTTCTCAGTCTCTGGCTATTTCCTTCCCATTATTTCAACCTCTAAAAAAACAGAGTGCCCGAGGGTGCAGTCCTTGGATCTGTTCTTTCTCTAAACTATATTCCTAGTAGATCTCATCCAATCACATGGCATAAACACCATCTATTTGCTAACAGCTCTCAAATTTATTTCTCTAGCCTGTACCACTGCCCCAGACTCCAGAGAGATCTCTGTTTGGATATCTTATAGACATCTCACATTTAATACCTACAAAAACAAACTCCTGATTCCTGCCCCATCCCTCTTCCCCACCCCCCCCACCCCCACACCCCCATACACACATGTATCAAAAACCTTCTCCTCTAGCAGCTCCTCAACTAATGTCAACTCCATCGTATCCTCTGTTCAGGACCAAAACCTTAGACATACTTGACCCTGGTCATACTCCACATCCACTCCATCTGCAAACCCAGTGGACTGTCTTTTCCAACTATATTCAGACTCTGACCACATCTCACTCCCCCGACTGCTATCTCTCTGCCCCAAACCACCATTCCTCACCTGGATCACCACAACCGCCTCCTCACTGTATTCTCTGCCATTACCCTTGCCCCCCTACAGTCTGTTCTCAGACTTTTTAAGCATCTGTCAAGTACAAGGAAAACAGGAAACCCATCTCTGCTTCTACCATCTGCTGGGTCTTCACCCAACGCCGAGGTAATTCCCGTGGCGGCCACAAAATGTACTTTCAACACATGCTACTGTTGGCGTCCCCCTTCCCTCCACCCCTACACTCTTCAGGCTCACCAGGATGAGTTCCTTTCTCCCTCTGTTTCCTTTCCTAGGAAATGGCCTTTCTGATGCCAGCAACTGCCTGGTCACCTTTCTCCAAAGCAAAAGTAAACGACCATAACCACAGGTCCCTCCCAGCAGGCTCAGGGAGCAGTGGTCGGGAGGCTGAGGCTCAGCTCTCCCATTGCTTACTGTGTGATCTTGGCCAAGATTTTTTAATCTCTTGAATCTGTTTCCTCAAAAATAGAATGGGAAAAGTAAAGCTAGCTTCTAGAGTTATTGTGAGGAGTAAATGAAATGATGACTTACTTAGTATTTGATGACTAAATGTTAGTTTCCTTTCTCTTCCCACCAGAAGGTATCCGTAGAATCACTCTGGGTCACAATTTCTACCCAGACACTTGATCATGGCCCTCCAGAGATGCCGGGCCAGTGCTTAGCAGTGCAGGAGGTCAGCATGGGCTACCTGAACCAATGGTCCATTCTCCTCCCGCCTCCACACAGGCCCATAGAGGAACAGGCTGCCCTTGGCACCCCTCTTGCATTTATGGCAGTCTTTCTCCGTCCTGCAAGGGTGGTGAACTGAATTCAGAAAAAATGACAGGTCGTTACAAATATATTACACGTTGTAAAATAAAAGAATGTCCTTGTGGGAAAGCCAAATGACTTACTTTGGAAGTAACTTTAAATGATAGAATATTGCAAATTCAGAATGCACATGTTCTACTTTGGTACACTTTAAAAATACATAAGGCACTCTAACACTACTATGTGTGGATATTGGCATTAATCCTTTAACTGGAATGCTCTCTGACAGTAACTCTCCATTACTCAACTTGCTATTGATTTGAGTTCATCTTTAAAGTTCAGAATTGGAGAATACTCAGGCCAGGTCTTCACTGGGGAGAATGGCATCGAGAGTTGGTAATTGTCCAATGAATTCCAGTAATTATGCAATGAATTACAGATTTGTCTATTCCAGTGTTTCCTGGAATGTTGAATTCAGCAACATACCTGTGAACTTTCCAGGACACACTTGGGAGAATGGAGAGGGCAAGAGGGAGGAGGTTCCACGGGAGGGCCTTGGCCAGTTATCACTGCCCTGGTACTTTCCATCTACCTCTCCTCACCCCAACACATTCTTATAAATATATGCAGGTCACACAACTTTTTTTTTTTTTCAGTCCATTACCATCCCCTTCTACCTCTAAGGTAAAAACTACTAAAAAATACTAAGGAAGCGCTACTACCAGTGTGGCCTTAGGTAAGTCACTATCTGAACTAGATAGCTCACTTAACGTTCTATGATTGCCTCTCTGAAACCGGGACTTAGAACACAGGCCATGTGCCACTTTAGGAGTTGAGAAATATCAGGCCATATCTCCAAAGCTCAGCTTGGTCTGGATCAGTGTAGCCATTGGGCAATTTGATGTAATTATGAATTCCAAAAATATAATTGGATTGTGCTTGTAAACTGATCTGTTAATCTGGGCATGATTAAGTTATGATTAGGGCATTGACTGGGCCACGTCAGTAGGGTGTTGAGTCCCACCCCTTGGTGGGTGGGGGAAGAAAATATAAAAGGCATCACAGAGAACAGAGTTGCAGCAGTTTTTGAGAAGCAGTTAGGATGTTGGAGTTTTGATGTTGGAGAGAAGGCCCCAGGATAGAGACAAGCCGTTCGCTGAGAGTTTACAGCTGGCCTTGAGGAGAGACGCAAAGCCTAGAGAGCCTCATCGTCTACAGCTGACCTTGTGGAGGAAACAGAGGCACTGAGCCCTGAGAGAAACGCAACCCCGGGAAGAAATGAACCCAAGAAGCCTGAACCGTGGCAAACGTCAGCAGCTGTCTTGCTCCAACACGTGACAATGGACTTTGGTGAGGGAAGAAACTTAAGCTTCATGGCCTGGTAACTGTGGACTTCTACCCCAAATAAATACCCTTTATAAAGACCAACTCATTTTTGGTATTTCACATTAGCACCCCTTTGGCTGACTAATACAATCAGTATCTCTGCTTCTCAAACCATTACAAAGGTAAGAAAAATACATATATGATAGATAGAACTTTCCCAAAGATATATTTGAGTGTAGGTGTTCCCACTGTGGTTGTTTCTACTGTTTATGATTTAGATCTGGCAGCATTGAGCCCAACATGAGTTATACATCCTTTGTTGGAGAAATGGTTATCTTTACATTCATTTTCAACCACAAACTTATCAAAATTAATGACTGCCCAAAAAACTGTGTAGTTTTGATGATGAATGAGTTTGAACTCTATTTTCTTGACGAGTTCAGATTTATTTGTGGAGCAAATCAGTAGCTCCAGGAGCAGTTTTATCCTCAGCATAATCACAACTGCACTTGCCACAGAACTATGCAAGACATGTGGAGCCCACTGGGATCAAAGGAGTGGGTAAAATCATTACCTCGACCCCAGCGGGTCCCCAACAGTCAGTCATGAAACCAGTTTATCTCCCTCAGGAATCTTAAAGTGGCCACCAAAACCTCTCAGGTTCTTAACCAAGTCAACAACTTTATTCCACTGAATGAGCAACATCCATGCTATTGGCTACCAGGGAACCGGGGGCGGTATTCATTCAATAAGTGTTTATTGAGCACCTGCTATGGACCAGCCTTGTGCTAGGAGTGGGGGTACAGCAGTCGATACAGCAGACATTACTGCTATCCTCACAGATTTTGCTGTGTGGTAAAGAGTCCTGGGCTTGTAGTTAGAAAGCCGGTTGAATCCAGTCTCTTCTACTTTCCTTTCTGAGCCTCAGTTTACCATCAGCAAAATGAAGTTGGTCACCCTGTCTACCTACCTACTTAATCTACTTCCTAGGATCAGATAAATATGCGATATGCTCTGCAAACTATAGTGCTCTATAGAAAGATAACGTATTACTACTGCATAAATGTAAAATGCTCTCTCTCAGGAGCGCAGCCTTGTCAATGTGGGTGCCAAGGTGCAGTACCAGCAGCTTTTTCTGGAGGATCCCCCTTAGCATGCATCAGCTTGGGGTGTTCCACAGACCAGGGTCTGGTCTTTAGCTTCAAGTCTCAGTACCCTACCTTTGTCAGCATGGAGACACCCGAGCCAGCTCTCCATGGGCACACATCAGGAGCACAACGTGGGTACATGAGATAAAAACACGATGTTTAAATTTTTTATGAGAAATTACTTCCAGGGAAATTCTAAGTTGGCGTCATACCATTAGCTTTCTGCTGACAAAGACTCATGGGAAGCAACATGGCAATCTGAAGGTTGCTTGGTGAACAGACTGTTTAAATGGCACCATGCTAGGGTGGGATGTTCTTGCTAAAGGCACATGAATTCCTGAAGTCTATTGATTACAGCCTATGGCTTCCATCACCATATTAGGGATTTCTTCCAAGAGGACCAGAAATTATCTGTCAATTGATTTTAGCTTCCTGTCTCTTGGACAAGGCTTGGGTGGGCCCCACTAACATTTTCTCTGAGACCCTCTTCTTGTCCTTCTGTGGCTGAACCCTTCTCCTTTCTGATCAAAACAGTCTTTCTTTAGATTTGTCCATGAAATGTTCAAGCAGGTTGTATTTGAGTTGTGTGGGTTTGGGAACTATTTCACATGACTTCCAGTACCTCCACTCTGATCAATTTAGTGCTGAATGTTTAAATGTCAGAGAAGAATGACAGCCCCTCTTGATAGCATTCTTGGGGATGTCTCTGGGAGAACTCAAGTACTTTCAACAACTGCTATTACCCATCTTTTCCAATTTTCTCAGCATCTGAGTAACTAGGGAGAAGCTAAATGATCTCTTTTCTAGGCAGTTGAGCTGGGAACACAAACCAGCACTGTCTGCCAATGACCGATGCAAAGATGATGATCTTGCTGGAGAGGCAGAGCCTTTTCTCTCACTTCTCCTTAGGTTCTGGGTGCCAGTAATTGCCCGATGTCCATAATAAATCACAGGCAAATCCCCGGGCTGAGAGCTCAAAATGGACTTTGGACATTTCTCTTCCTGGCAGGCTCTGGTGGAAAGAGGTGAAGGATTGCCTGCGGTAGGTTGTCTTCACTCAAACCCACCTGGTGGAGGTCAGGGAGGAGGGTGCAGGGTGAAATTTACCTTACACAGGCCAGATCTGCAGATAAATGAAGGGAGCCGTGGTTTTGAGTCTGGTCAGTTTCTTAATCCTCTGTAAGCATGCACATCACTCACTGCAAATTCTTCTCCCAAAGTGGAATTCACCAGAGGAAATCAATTTATGGAGGCAGCTGTTTCTTCTCTTGCATGTCTTCTGTTAAGAAAAATAAATTGTACAACCAAGAAGATTGATAGCAATAATAGTAAGTCTATAATAACCAAAATCAATTCTGTGTTCGAGACATGGAAAGGTAAGTTGGGAGAAGTTTCTGGTAAAGGCACAGGCTCTTGGGAGACTATAATAGTATCATGCCATGTGCTACCTTTAACCCAGAGAGCCTGGACCCAGAGTCAGACCCACCTGTGGTCATTCCCTTCTATCACATGATTCTGGGTCAGTTTGGGCCATTTCCTAAATCATAAATGGGGATAATGATTCCAGATGTACAGGTTTAATGGGGGGAGTTAAATAGAGAGCACGTATCAAGAGCCTGGTAGAGCATTTGGCACATAGGATGTGCTTAATAAGGGGCGGTTTCTGCTCCCTTTCTCTCATCCCCAAATAGGAAAGACGGCCTAGCTTGCACACTTAACAACAGCTGTTGCCTCAAACCTCATGTTCTTAGATGGTACAGCAAATCCATACTTTGATAAATGGCTTTACAATGGGCTCTTCTTGTGCTGTATACCCAAAAATCAAATGGACGGGCAAGCATCTAGGAATCTAAGACAAGCAAACCTTGCTCGTTTCCATGACCCCATGGCATATTACAACTTCCCAGACAGGTTTGATAGGAAAGCCCCCATCCATTCCCACCTGGAGCGAAGCTGTGCCCAGCCAGTCCAAGAACCAGTCATACAGGAGCTAGTCGGGTATGTGGGGAGTGGGGAGGAAGCAAAAAGAAAAGGTTAGAGACCATCTGCTGGTTCTTGACCCCTGGCTACATCCCAGGGCCACCTTTAGGGCCCTCCAGCCATCAGAGAATGAGGAATTTGGAGGTGTGGAGGTGCCCCAAGCTCCTCCACAGACCTAGAGAGGGGAGGTGGCAAGATCAAAGGTGTCCCCTTGCTTCTCTTTTCCTCCCTCGAAAGCCCCAATAAGATTATAGATCCCTCGAGACCCGGTTGTTTCCTTTTTAAGCTGTCCTCGCATCTGGAACTCCTATAAAGATAGCAATAAAACAAGAGGTACCCTCAGATTACCATTTGCAGGTGTTCCAAGATGCAGCCAGTCGTTTGAATCCCTCCTTAGGCCAGTGGATTCACTCCATCTGTGCTCGCAATTTAGTAGAGACAAGTATTTTCTGATGTGCCGCCCTTCTGCAATGTTTATTTCTCCTTTTCAAAAAAACGTACCAAAGGAGAAAAATCAGTGTTTCCATCCATGTTATTGGAACCAAAACTAGCCCTTTTCCTCCTAGCCCATACCATTGCCACATTATGAATACATTTTGTGCATCAACCTCAAAGGCTGTTGTGTTTTCCTCCTGCTTTTTCCTTTCATTATACAAGATTTCCAGTTATTCAGTATTTTGTTCTCATTAGAACACTGCTTGTCACATGTTTTCACCAGAGACATTCATCACCAAGGTCAAAGGGTGAATATCGTGATCTATTATGCTTAGAGGAATCTAATGAAAAGCCACATAATTATCCAATTTAAAGAGAAGCATGTACAAAAGAAGGGGGGCACTTGCTATAATTTAAATTGTTTTGTTTCCCTGAAGCAAAATTCAGCACCTGATTGACAGGACCTAATGATAATTCTTATTGATATGGTGATGTTAATTGTGGAGAGATATTTAATAAGTCCCATATTCTGAAGGTAAATGCGTGCTCTTAACCTGCACCTGAACCTGATTTTTGATGCAGCATGGGGATGAGGTACAGATACAGATAAGTGAGCACAAGTGGATTTTCAGTCTTGTGTGGCAGAATGGAAATTGGAATCTTCAGAATCTATTAGGAGAACAATTCCACAGTTGCTCACACTTTTATAAATTATACTGTACATTATAGAAAGACACAAAGTCAGGGGAGTTTCAAGAAGAGGATATTGCCATGACTGCAGAGAAGTTTTAGGGTACATTGTTGTTGTCTTCAATCAAAGACACAGTAAAAGGAGTATGATATGTTGTTATTTTAAAACAAGAGGGACTAAGGAAATCCATTTTCCTAAATCAGCTCTCTCCCACCCCCAGGTAAGGCTGACCTTCCAGAAAATAAGGCCCACTTTGAAACCTGGAGAGTCTTGGAAGAAAATGAATTCTTCCACCATGAACAAAATCATTTGAGTAGCGTTCACAGGTTGAAGTTTCAAAAGGAGGTGTCATGCGGGGGCTGAAAACGTCAGCTAGATCTGTGCCCCATCATGCCCCAAGAAGATCCCTGGGTTTTAGGAAAGAGCTGCTGCAGCTGTGGATGAAGCCAAGGTCAGTCCAGACTCACTGAGAGGCCAGATTCCAAAATCATTGCCTGGACTAGAGAAAATGGGCCCCCAGATCTGGTCATGTGTGATTTGGACTCTGTAAACTACAGCTTTCCCTCCCTACAAAGCTGTGCATTTCTCATGTGCTTTATTATATTTTAACTAATTTTAAATAGACAAACTTTAAAACTGCATCTGTGATTATGAGACAATTCCATCATTTGGGAACTAATACACACATAGCCATGTGTAGGCAAATACCACAAAGTGAAAAAGAAAAAAAGAAAGAAAGCTACTTGATAAGCAAATAGACTTGAAAGAATAAAGAAAAAAACAAAAAACACCAGAGTGGCTTAAATCTGAGGAAGAGCAAATTGTGAAACTGAGTTCAAATTAGTTTTTTTACTTTTAAAAACTCTAACTTAGCTCAGTCTTACATTTGTACTTAAGGAGAAGAATATCATATGGTTAACATTTTAATAATATCCTGGTGAATAGAACTATTCATGCCAAAACATATTTAACTTCAAAATAATTCGGTCAAAGGTAATTATAGCCCAAATCACAAATGGGTCACCAGGACAAAAGAGCTATCCATCTATAAATAGGAACAAACAGTCAAAATGTAATCACTTAAAGAAGGTCATAGAAAACAAGAATAATTTCTAGTGAATAAAATATTTCAAATGTTCAAAGTTATCTGAGATCAGATTCTTCTTGGGCATAGCACTTGGGGTCTGGCACAGAGTAGATGATTAGTAAATGAACAAAGACCAAGAAAGTATTTCTTTTGTTGCTTCCTGGCTTTGCTTGCTTGCTTTTTGGCTTTTAAAGCAAGTGTGTGCGCGCACACACACACACGCCTTGGAATATTCCAGATACAAATTATATTGGCTTTAACCCATGTACTCACCTTAACTGGAAAAAAATTCAAGTTAATTGGAGACATCCAAATTGATTGCAGGTTATGATACCAATGGCACTTGAAACTGCTTCTGTGATTTTCAACTTCCTAGGCCAAAGCATTACATCATGTGCAAGAGATTATAATTTCTCTGAAGAACACTTCTGGTATCTCACTCCCCGAAAAGCAATATGCCAGCAAATTGAAGAGAGTTCAGAGAAAAGCAGTAAAAATAATTAAGGAGTCCCTCAGATTGACTGATGGAAAGAGATGAAAAGAATTAAATGTGGGTTGCTTGGTCCAATCATGACCCAGGTGGTTATAAGAATGATACACAAGTATCTGGAGGGACCAGAATTCCTGCTTGAGGCAGACATTAGTCCACGCAGAGTAACGATGCAGTAAGAAAAAACACAACGAACCTGGTGCCATTTCAAGCCAAGAGCCAGGGCCATACCTGTGCAGGACACCTGCCCACACTGCCTCCCCAACCCCGGTTTCTGCCTCTTTCAGTATGGGACTGGGGCACGCCCAGGCCTGGCAGAGACACTGGGGTGTTACCCGGGTCCCCCTACTTCCACTCTAGTGCTTGTTTAACCATACCAGATACCTGGGGCCTTGAAATGGCCTAAAACCCGCAGGTAAAAAGTAACGACAGGTTGATACAATGGTCAAGAGACTGGGTTCAAATTCCAACTCTGCCACTTCCCAGCTGAGTGACCTTGGAAATGTTACTCAACTTCTCTGAATCACTGTTTCTTCATAATAATAGTGCCAGTTTTATAAGTTTGTTAAGATGACTGGATGAAATAGTTCACTTAAAGAATTTCTCAGAGTGTCTGATGCATAGTAGGAGCTCAGTAAATGGTAGCTATTGTTGTTTATTATAATTAACAGCAAGAGCAGGGAAAACCTCTTAAAACCTTAAAACCGAGGTAACTCTCTTAATAGAGGTTCCAGGCACTAAAATTTTCACCCATGGGTCACCTGGCCTGAAAGATTAAGCCAGTCCCAGAACAATCCCACAAAATGTCACAAGTTTTGTTGCACCAAAAACTTGCCAGTTTCCTTTATATCTATTCTAGGTAGGGGGACCAAGTGTCCCAGTTTCCCCAGGACAGTCCTGCTTATGCCTGTTCACACAGGTTAATTATTACTAGCACCCCCTTTCATTGAAAAGGGTCACAGTTGTGATGAAATAAGGTCACCCTAATTATGGGTCACTTGACATTTTTTTCTAAACCTTTTCCATCCTGCAGCACCTCCCAATAATGAGTTTCATATGTATATTGAAGTTACTGTGAAAATAATTTTTCACAAGTCTTGATCTTATATTGGACAAACATTGAGCATTGCCCTCTAATTTTACCATTTCGGGATCTGGTGAATGGATCCATGCTCACTCTAGCTACACATTGTCCACACTTAAATGTGCCCAGGCCAAAGAGCCTAACCCGCTAGTCCATCCTGTACCAAAAAAAGCATTATTTATCCCATTTTCACTTTCATTGATTGTCTCTGGAAAATTTCCAAAGCCACAGGGCCTTTTCAAAGAAGCTAAACTCTGGATTTTTAAAAATAATTGAATTGCAGTCCTTCTTTTCATTCAGTGTTTGGAGTCAGAAGATCAAGGTTTGCATGCCAGCTCCATCCTTTATTCCTGCATAAACTCACCCAAGTCGTTTAATCTCCCTGAGCCTCAGTTTCCTCAACTCTACAATGGCAATAACATGGAGGTAGCCACATCATCTACAAATGATGGTTTTCCTTCTTCCTTTCCAATTTATATGCCCTTTATTGTTTTTCTCACCTTACTACACTGGCTAAAACCTTCCATACAATGCTGAATTGATGTGGTGGGAGCAGATGGACAGTCTTGCCTTATTCCCACTCTTAGGGGAAAATAGCTTAATGCTTCACCATTAGGTATGATGTTAGCTGTAGATTTTCCATAGATGTCTTCTATCACATTGAAGAAGTCCCCTTCTATTCTAGTTTAGCAAGAGTGTTGAGTTTTTTCAAATGCTTTTTCTCCATTTATTGAGACAATCAAATATTTTCCCCTTAATTCAGAATTTAGTAAATTACCATGATTGATTTTCAGTTGTCTAACTAATCTTGCATTCTTGGGATAAATCCTACTTATTGCTGGAGTCAATTTGCTAATATTTTGTTTATGACTTTTGTGTCTATGTCATTGGTATAATGCTATAATAAAAATATCTTCACTCCCTCTCTATCTTTGAGAATCAAATGAGATGTCCACAAAGCTGCCGAACCTGCCAATGACGGTGACCATACATGGCACAAAGGTGGTCTTTGCCGCCACCACAGCCCACAGCTGGTCAGAACCAGCCTCAACACCTCGTGCCAAGCTCCTGACGAATTTAGTCAGAACCAATAACTCAGAACCCTCAACCCACAAATCTGACAAAGATGCCTCCTGGATTTTCCAAGGAGGCTCCGATTTAAAATATTCTCTCCTATTGTCAAACTTCATCATACCATGTATCCTGATTTTGAATTTAAAGGCGTTTTCCACCGAATGCATTGATTTATTCTTGCCTAGAAATGCCACTTTCCTGACTACTCAGATAGACTTGAAACACTTTTCCATAATCTGTCCAAGTCACGGTAGGACTTATGCTATGCATAGAGTTTGAATACATCTATAAAGATTTCAGACTAAATTTAGGAAGTTTAAAGTTTCTCAATTTTGACAATTTATTGAAAATACTTAATTTGTATATCCCTTGCATAATCCTGAATGTTCTTTCTTTCATTTATTTATTCAGCACGTATCTTCCAAGCACCTACTACGTGCTAGGCTCTGATATAAGCAGGGAACAAGATGGGCACGGCAATCCCTCCTAGGCCAGAGCTGTTCGGCTTCGAGTGTTGATGCTGAAGCCCCGAGGGCATGCTGGGTAGTGCTGCCCAGCGCCCCCTTCAGGGTGCAGCACTTGCCCCTCCAGCTGCTGATACCTCATGGCCAAGTCCTTCCCTAGACCTTGCCCTTGACCTCGGGGGGGCTGCCTGCCCAAGGTTACATTCCCTTCCAGGAACCTAATGGCTGGTGGATAGCAGGTAGGGCAGGGAGGGTGTAAAAAGGCCCCTTGTCTCAATACAGGACAGTTCTGAAGGGCCATCCTAGCTTACTGCGGCTCAGCCCTCACAGGTATTGTCTCTTGAGCTCTCCTTAATAAACTTCCTGAACATAAATCTCCATCTCAGAGTCAGTTTTCTTAAGACAAGCTCTAAATCCTGATATTTGCTTTTTAAATGCTAGTTCTGAGAGGAGGTAAGAAGTGAACTAAATGGCTTTATGAAATGTCTTCCTTCAAATACAGTAAAGCTTAAAGATATACCAGGACCTAAGGAGAAAAGTTCACTGAAAAGGGGGAAGCGTATTTTTATTCCCAAAATTAAAGCCATCACTGACAATTCCTAGGGAAATCATCATTCCCAACTAATATAGTCCCTGAAAGTTCAATAAACAAATAAAAACACCCACAACCCTGGAGCAAGAGTCTCGGGAAAATTTGTCTAAATTAAAAGTTCAGGTATAAAATGTCACAGACATTATCTTTGGAAATAAATACTATCAGGTGGGTGGGACACTGTCATGATGTGGGTCACGGACTGCCACGTGCTGTGAGATGGCATTTTGGTCTCACACAAGATCTTTTACAACATAGTGATCTAGAATCTTCACAAGAAGAGTGTAACTTATATGCTACGTGGTTCGTGACATTCTTTCAGTTTTGGTTTCCTTTGAGTGGTGAAGCAAAATCTATCAACAGCACAGTGAGACATTGCAAGCCTCAAGGGAACTTTCAGGTGGGAAAAGGTGAGGCTGCCCAGCTGGCAGAGGACGGTTTTCCGGGACAGAGCAAGTACTCAGCGAACTATTGCTAGTGTCGCCAGTGATGAGTTCCTCTCTTGCCCTTGTGGTGGTGAGAGCTTAGGGTAAAACTGGCCAGTCCCTATGATTCATTCATTCAACAGTGACTCATCAACAGGGTATTGGTCAGACTGAAAGCTAAGCCACATAACAAAGAGACAACCAAACATAGTGACTTAAAGAAACACAAATTATTCACCACTTGTGTAACATGGCAAGGCAAATGGTCCAGGTTGGGGAGAAACTCTGCCCCATGTGGTCATTTCAGCCCAAGACTTCCCATCCAGTTCTTCTGCCGTCCTCCAGAGCAGCGGTTCTTAACAAGGGATCCATGAGCTTGAATTGAAATTCAAAAAAGCATTATTCTCGTGGGGACGTGTTGGTGCGGGTGTGATATATTTATTAAATAACACATAGTATAGTGTGAACTTAGTAAGGGGTCCGTGGTTTCCACCTGACTGGCAAAGGAGTCCGTGGAACAAAAAAGTTTAAGAACTCCTGCTCCAGGGCGTTGTCCTTGTCCACACAGTCAAGTTGGTCACGTTCTTGCCCTTGGGAAGGAAGAGCAAGAAGAAGTCTACGGCTAAGGATTTC
Source organism: Cabassous unicinctus (assembly GCA_029593785.1). Taxonomy (NCBI): domain Eukaryota; kingdom Metazoa; phylum Chordata; class Mammalia; order Cingulata; family Chlamyphoridae; genus Cabassous; species Cabassous unicinctus. Next base: position 23,172 of record JAQZBX010024029.1, read on the forward strand.
CTTCCGTGCAAGTGAGGCAGAGGTTATATATACCACTTCCTCTCCCAGGTGATGACTTTTTCACCTAGCATCCCAGTCACCAAGGAAACATGGTCTGCCAGGGCACCTGGAGATGTGTAGCTTCAATTCTATTACTAGAGACAGGAAGAAGAGTTTCATGGCCAACCAGCAGTCTCTACCAACAATACCAACTTTGAGCCTGGCATCATGCTAGGCTTCAGTAATCAGTGGTGAACAAGCAGACCTGTGGTCCCTGTTCCCAGAGCTTACAATCTGGTAGAGCAGAAAATAGATAAATTAATAAGTATATATGAAGCGTGAAGGTCCAGGAAGGGAACCAAGGCAGTGTCGTGATAAAGACTAACGGGTTGAGAGGATACAGAAGGGTTTGTGGGGACCAGTATAGACAGGATAGTCAAGGAGGTGAAACAAGTCGTGAAAAAAGGAGAAGAGCCTTCTAGACAGAGGAACCTAAGGCACCAAGTCCCTGGAGGGACAGAGCATTTGGTGTGTCTGAGGCCAGTCGGGAGAGTAGGGCAGGAGCAGGGTGAGTGAGGGGCAGAGGCATGAGCCAGGAGGCGACAGGGAGCAAGGCCAGACCATGAAGGACTTTGCAACACCATGAGAAGGTAGATCTGATTTACATTTTCTAAAGATCCTTGTGGCGGCGATGGGGAGCGCGGAGCCATCTGTGTAATGCAGGCAGTGCTATGAGGAGCGAATTCTACGACCAAGAGGGCGAATGTTTACATCCGGTCTCTAAAGAATAGTTTTAAGATGAGTGATGAATCCCCTGGTGCGGAGGCTTCCTTGACTCTCCAGAGGCTTCTGAGATCCAGGCACGCAAGGCAGCAGCCTGAAGCCATGGACAAAATCAAGAGCCTTCAACCCAGCTTTGCCAGCAGGAAGACGAGGTGGGGAGCACATGTGGGGAGGTTAGTGACCGTATAAAACCCCTCTGATCTTCGCCGAGGGGCTCCTCCCTCACACTTTAGATTGGCAAGGTTTTTGCCAGACTTGAAAATGCAGGGGCTGGGAAGAAAAGGTTGGCTTCTCCTGAGGACATGGAAGGACATGAAAGGAGAAATACCTTTTCTGGTTTTGTTTATCATAATATGGAAAACAATGTTTTATTTGTAACAGAAGTGGTAAGCAAATACATGTAGTTTGTCTACACCATTTACAGTGCAGTCTTGTTTTTAAAATGCACTTAATAGCACAATTAAAATAGTATTTTTTGGGCAAACAATGCTCACTGAGACACAGAGACTGATGATTGCAGGCAGGAAATTTATTGAGGAGTTCTCCCAGCAAAGGAGGTCTGAAGGATAGACTTCAGCCTGCCCCTGGAAGGTGGTGGATATGACTTTATACAGTACATCAATAGGCGGGGAAATGTTAGTCTGTGGGGTGGGGGTTAGAGACTGAGTACAGCCTGGGGCCAACAAGGGGCTTTAAAAGTGAATTCTTCCTTTGTATGGCTAGAGGGTCGTGGGCTAGGAGGTAGGGTATTCTTGGAATGCAGGAGGGGTTGGTGGTGCCTGGGCCCAGAAGGGGTGAAGGTCCTTATCTGCTCCACTCCCACTGCCTCCAAGCATGTGGCCTATGGCTTGCTCAATCGGTCACGTAGGTTATGGCTGGATGCTGCCTCTCTTCAATTTATGTCACAGGGGAATTGAGTCACAGCCTTATGACCTGATAATCATTGCAAACCTTGTAAGGGGGAACGTCTAACAGTATTCTTTCATCAATTATAACAAATATACCACACTAATAGAAGGTGTTAATAATGGGGGGTGGGGGGTGGAATATGGGAACTCTGTATTTTCTGCATGATTTTTCTGTAAACCTACTTCTCTAATTAAAAAGAAATGATTCCAAGGTCAGAAATACCTTCCTGTATAACCTGACTGAAGATACTTTTTGAGAAAGAATGTGTCAATTACAAACAATGGAGGAAAACACAATCTTGTATTTGTCACTACATGCAGGTGTTAAGAATACCTAAGAGTGGTATAGTAGTTTACTAAGTCTTTGTCCACATAACTTTAGGCAGATACTTGGTTGAATTGAATTTTCTACAGCTTACTCTTAATAAGTAACTGAGATCAGTTTATTAAAAATTGAAATTCGTCACAGGCATACTTTACTTAATGTGTTGTAAGCATCAGAATCTTTAAAAATAGTTAGTGGACCTCATGTTTCAAAAAGCCTTGATTTCTTGAGCCCTTGGTTTGTAAAATGATGACAACGGTGGATTAAATTCTGCATATATGAAAGTAAAATTCTGAAACTTTGGAGATAAAATGGCTATTTCAAATCCTTCTTATGAGAATATACAAGCAAACTGTGTCTGAGTTAATTCAAATTCTGAATTAGTTGACTTGTGAAATAATCATTTCAAGCATTAAAGCTTGGCCCCTCAGATGAAAGTAAAGGTGAAACATTTAGGCTGAATCATTGGAGAATTACACTCAAAGTAAGATAGCTAAATACAGAAATATTTTCCTTAGGGAAAAAAGTGAAGTATCATCAGTTTCCAATTCTAAGTAGGAAAAAAAAAAAAATTAGCCTGTGGACCATGGAAAACAGCCTTGTATTAGAACAATGAATTATGTTTTCCCTGTCTGTCATTTTCATTGTAACTAATGTTTCCTAATAAAGTGAACAAAGAAATGTAAACTAGAAATCTGCACTAGAGGTCTCTGATATATCATCCAGGATAACCAAGTTACTTCTGGTACATGGGTATTGCATGGGTATCCATGTCCCAAATACACAAGCCCAGTATGGCAGGTATTTCTGAAGAGTTAAGGATGTACGAAAGAATGAATGTGAAAGGAGAGATGCAAGAGGAAGAGAATGAAAGGAAAAGAGAAGAAAAGGAGGTGGAGTCTACTTCCTAGAGATTTACCACTCTTTCCAGGAATCATTCACTCACAGGACCTCTTTGCCTTAGAGCATGCCTCCCTCGCTCTTGCACACCCTCCCAGACATCCATTCTCTTATCCAACAGGCTTTTGCTGAGCACCTATTATGAGCTGGACACAAAGCTGGACCCTGAGACTACAGCAATGAGTCAGATGTGGCCTCTGCCCTCACGGAAATCACAGACTTGCCAAGCAATGGACATAAAGGGCTAGCAACAGCACAATCTGAAAAGAGCTGTAAGAGAAGAAGGTGCAAAGTGCTGGGGTTGTCTAGAAGAGGAGGTGACTCATCCCACTCGCAGCTTTCGGGGAGGCTTGATGAGCACCCAGGTTTAAAAAGAAGAGAACATGGGGCTTCGTGAGGCTACCAGGGATGGCTTGGGGCCAACTGTGAGTGGCCTGGGCACCAAACAAAGCAGCTGAGGCCAGATGCTGCAGACAGGACCTGCGGCAGCTTTTAAATCCGGATGGTAGCTTAACCAACCTTGGGTTACAGTGGCAGCAGCATGACGCACATGTCTCAAATTTGACACAGCCCCTTGTGCCTTGAGATGCACCCTGAGCAGAAGACTCTCTCCTCCAGGGCAGCTCCTACCCACACGAGAGCCCTGCCCTGTGTTCCAGAACCTCGACTTCAACCTCGGGTGCAAGAAGGATGTGGTCAGGAATTTGGATGGACACGGTGAGGCCGGCTTGTCTCTGCTCCACGACACGCGGGTTCTCAGCTGGGAAGTCTCGAGGGCTGGGGCATCTTGGGACGCTGGAATCATCTGGCGCCTTGGCTGGATGACTCAGAGTCTCGGCCTGCTGATGGGAGTTCCTCACAGAGGCACGCTCAGAACTGATGGTCAACATAGGGAGGCGGGAGGGGGAAATCTGAAAGCGCAGTGTCTTTTTTATCTTGAGCCTGGGAGCGAGGACCTATAAAATGATTCCTTGCTGCTCCAGAGTTACTTACCTGTTTTCATTTTATTGCTTACTGCATCATCTGGCTGTGACCTATCATAAAAAATAATTTAAAAAAAAAAAAAAACCTCTAAGACCTGACCTGCTCATGCCTTTACAACCTCAGCTGCCCAAACCACACCCTAAACTCTGCAGCATACGGTTGCTTGGAGTTCCCCAAAGACACTCATTTTTTTCTCCTCTTGCCCTTTTTGGCCTCTATTTTTTCTCCCCTTGCCTTTCTTGCCTGTTTTCTCCACCTGTGATGCTCCTTGTGTGTCTGGCCACCTCTTAATTCCATCTCAAGATTCAGGCCTTATACTGGCTCTTCTCTTACCTTGGACCTTGGCTCAGGTCCCAAGGTACAGTTAACACCCACGCGGCTCTGCCTCCCTGACCCCTCGTATTCTGTTCTGGTCTATACTCAGCACATTGCTGCAATTAATTGTTTTCCCAGCAGCCTCTCTCGCCAGCCTATGAGCTCTCAAAACTCTTGAAGGGCAGAAAATCTGTGACTCTTATTTTTGTCTTTCAAACCATTTCAGACAAAGAGGATGTTTAAAAAATGTGCATGGTGATTTTCAAGATAATCCTTCATGTTTTTGCAACGTTTTGCAGAGCTTACATTAGGAAAGCCCTGTTAACATCTCCCATTTTCTACTCTCAAGAATCCATATTTATTAGTCCTATTTTATAGATGAGGAAACAGGAGTTCAGAGACGTTTGGTGATTCGGCCAAAGTTACTTAGCAAAAATGTGACAGAGCTAAGACTTGTTCCTGGGTCATCTGATCTGCTCAGAGCTCCTCTAATTGAGTAGGAAAGAGGGTCTGGGTTCTGATCCTCAATTTCACATATTTACTTTGCACAGTTTCCATCCAGAGCTAGTGTCCAGGCCACACCCACTCGTCTGCCTACCCGGGAGTCCCATTGGTTCCCATGTGAGCCCCACCTGTGAGGACCACGAGGCCCCTGGCTGGCCCCCCGCAGCCTGACTACCTGCCCCCAGAAGAGCAAAAGAAAGCAGAGTGTGGGGATCAGAGCTTGAACTCTTCCTTCTGGCTCCCTGTTCCTGGCTTTGGTTTGTTGAACTCTTCCTTCTGGCTCCCTGTTCCTGGCTTTGGTTTGCACAGCAAATCTTATATTAGAGTCCATATCCTATTGAAAGGACCATAAATCAGAACTAATAGAGCTCAAATTAGTGATATCTTTGGGTGCTTATAAATTACTTTTATTAATTTTTAAAATAAGAAACACATTTATGGAGTTTGACATTCCAAAGGCTAGAGGGTGAAAGGGACACTTTTTACCCTTGAAGCCCTGTCACCAATTTCCTCTCCCCAGATATATTTCATGAACATGCCAGAAAATACATACTTATGCACACATTTATATGTATGCATCTTCTTTGTTTCCATATTTATATCAAGAGCAGTCTATTTATATGCTGTTCTACATCTTGATTTTTTTTTTACTTAATATCTGGAAGTTCCTTCTATATCAGCACATAAAGATGCACCTCCATCTTATTTACAGTCCACGGTATCCCATTGCATGGCTATGCCTAGCTTAGTTTAACCAACCCTCTTTTGAGGGGCATTTAGTTTGTCTGCCATCTGTTGCTATTGCAAATAACGTTGCATTGAATAACCCTATAATACATCACTTGGCTCACATGGGAGTATATCCATAAAATGAATTCCCAGACTTGGAACTGCTGGGTCAAAGGGCACGCACATTTTTTATTTCATTGGAGAGTGTTGCCAAATTGCCCTCCCCGGAGTTTGTACCAACTTGAAATCCTGCTGGAGACCTGTGAGAGCATCTTTGTCCCCATGGAGGTCCCCTTTACACCTTAACCCTCAGGCACTGTCTGATGATTCAAGAAAGCCATGAAGCCCAAATGACACCTCTAATATAAAAAAATAAATGTGGGTGCATTTTCATGGAACACCCACAACCCCTGTTGCTGGTTCCACTAGTCCTGGCCTCTTACTTCCTAAATCCCCCAGCATGAACTGCTCCCAGGTCAGTCCATCCCTAGAAGTCAGAAAAGATGCCTGTCCACTGTCCCACTGGTCAAGGAAGATCACAAACACAGTTAGCGCCACTTGCCAGGAAGGCACAAGTGCTTCGTGTGAGCTTTCTCATAAAATCTTCAGCACGAGCCTGCAAAGCACTTCTTATCTTCATTTTACAGATGAGGAAACTGGGATTCAGAGAGTTGAAGTTGCTTGCCCAATGTTACTCAGCCAGAAAGCAGCAAAGGGCTAGTTCCAAAGCCAAGCTCTTTCCATCACGCAGTCGGCCTACATGTTTTACCCCTGTCATCAGGGTCAGGGGACAGCAGACCCTTGCCACCCCTGAAGGCCATTCCTAATGACTCAGGGACCTGGGCTTTGGGCTGGGCTGCTCCTCCGGGAAGCATCCCACTTCCTCTCCTTCTAAGGCCCTCCGTGTTCAACTTACAGCAGGCATTTCCCTGAAGTCCAGCTTGTCCCTCCCTTTCCCTCCTACTTAACATAGTGAATTGAGTTCATGGCACCCCATTAATACTAAATAAATTAAATTGATCTCAGGAGGTTGGAGCAAGTGAAATAAAAAGAATTCATAGTGTTCTGACTTGGGCCTAATTCAAATTGAGTTTGAATAAAATTAACGCACCTTATTCCTGCGGTGATATAAAGAGTGAGGGCTTTGGTGCTAAACAGACTTACCTTTAAATCCCAGCTCTGCCACTTCCCTGCTTCGTGTCCTCTGAGCTTCAGTTTACTCATCCATAAAATGGGGCTGCCAAGGCTGTAAGGAGGATTGAACAACATAACTTGAGAAAAGTGCCTAGCGCAGTTCACTCAAAAATATTTGAGGCCCCACTATGCATAAGGCAATGTGCTTGGTGCTGAGGATTTAAAAAGAAAACAAAAACAAACAAACAAACAAAAAAATACAGGTAAAACAAATACACTCCCTGAACTCAGGAGACTTACATTCTAATGGAAGAAACAGACACTAACTATCTAATTATGCGTTAGGAGTCTCACCTATTTGGGGGGTTGTGGGGCAAGAAGACTTTCTGAGCAGATGACATTGGAACTAAAACTGAAAGATGCATAGGTGTTGGCTGCGGGAGGGAGGGAGGTAAGAGGAATGTTTGAGCAAAGGGCACAGTAGGTGCAAAGGACCTGAGCAGAAAATGAGCTGGGTGAGTTTGAGTAACTAAAAGGGGACCAATGTGACTGGACAAGGGGGAGAGGGAGAGGAGATGGTTACCATTCACCAACAACTGTGAAGAGTAACCCACCCATTTCTTGGCATCTCCAAGGCCATCCTACCTTCTCTCATCAACCCTCCTAACTGGTCTTCCTGCTGGAGGAATTAACCCTCCAGTTAATTCTCCAGATCATAG
>JAQZBX010024030.1:0-30444 GCA_029593785.1 Cabassous unicinctus
TTTTTTCCTTTCAACTTGTAGAGCTTCCTTTAATATTTCTTGAAGTGCAGGTTTCTTATTGGCATACTCTCTTAATTTCTGTTTATCAGTGAATATTTTGAACTCTCCATCATTTTTGAATGCCAGTTTTGCTGGATAGAGAATTCATGTCTAGAAATTTTTTCCTTTTATTACTTTGACTATGTCATACCTCTGTCTTCTTGCCTCCATGGTTTCAGATGAGAAATCAGCACTTAATCTTATTGTGCTTCCCTTTTATGTGATGGTTCTCTTTTCTCTTGCTGCCTTGAGTATTTTCTCTTTGTCCTGAGCATTGGACATTTTGACAAGTATATTTCTTGGAGTTGGCCTTGTTGGGATTTATGCTGTTTGGGGTGTGCTGTTCTTCCTGGATCTGCACATCCATCTCCCTCAATAGTGTTGGGAAATTTTCAGCCATTATTTCCTTCAACACTCCTTCTGTTCCCTTTTCCTTCTCATCTCCTTCTGGGATGCGTATAATGCGTATATGTGTCAATTTTGTGTTGTTGGTTAAATCCATGAGTCCCTGCTGGATTTTTTCTATCTTTTTGTCTATCTGTTCTACTATCTGTTTGATTTCAGATGTATTGTCTTCCACATCACTAATTCTTTCTTCTGCCTGTTCAAATCTGCTGTTATGTGAATCCAGCATCTTTTTGATTTCTTGCATTTTGCCATTGATCACCATAATATCTGTTATCTTTTTATGTATATTTAAATTTCTTCAGTATGTTCTCCCAGTGTCTTCTTAATATCCTTAATTTCTTCCTTCACTTCATTAATTTGGTCCATATATTCACTTGAAAAGCTTTGATTAGTTGTTCAATGTTCTGCATCTCTTCCTGGCTTTTATTTTGTTCATTGTGCTTGTCTATGTCTTCCTGTTTCTCAGTGTGCTTTGTAATTTTTGGTTGCCTTCTAGTCATCATTTTATCTTGATGGGTTTACTCGGTTGATCAGCTTCTCTCTCTGCTCTAGAGTTTTATTTAGATGGTGGTTCTGTGTGTTTTATTTCCTTGTTTCTTTCTATATTCTCTTGAAGGCAAAAGATTAGGTCCAGCAGAATTGAAAGATGTGACAAGGAAAAAAGGATAATAGTAATATTGATAAAATTTGGAAGATGGACTCTATAAGACTTAGTGAAATGAATATTTAGCCTATGCCGGCAGTGTAGAGTTGTAGGGAAAAAGTGGGATACCTACCATGGACTGGAAAACCAAATAGAGGAATATATATATAATGATTTAGAAGGCTAGAATTATGAGGAGGAAGAGAAAGAATAAAGAAAGAGCTGAAAGGAAAAAGTTAATATTAATTTAAAAAGAAGAAAACCAAATAGATAGAACAGAAATTGTCACCCTTAAGTTGTGGGCTAATGAAAAAATGTGGTTTGTAAGAACCACAACAGAAAGCAGAAGGCAGAAAGATGAAGGAAGGTAAAAGAGATAGCTTGGGATATAAAATCAATATAGACAGAGAATGGGAAATCACTAAATCGAAAGCACAGAAAAGAAGAGACAAGCTAGCAGCACCTAATTTAAAATAAAGAAGAAAATTAAAGAAAGTAAAACAAGGGGGAAGGAAAGATGAAAGAAAACCAAGAGACAGCAAATAAACAGAGAAAAACAAAACAACCATACAAGCAAGCAGTCAAACAAACCTAAGGAAGAACTGTGTTCCTTCTTGGGCCCTTGTGGAACATGTCAACCTGCTTGTATTTATCAATCAATTGTGCTGCAAGGTTCTATCTGAAGGTTTTGAGGCAGATTTTTGCTTTGAAACTAAATTAAATAGAAAAACTCATTTTTTATTATTTAAAGTGACTTTTTTTGATGAAATAAGGGACCCAACATATGTCCTCTTGTAGACCACCCCCTTCACTGAGGGGACCCTAACTAGGCTTGAGGACACTAATCAAGCACTTCCCACTTCCTGGCCTCCCCAGGGGAGTTGAACCTCTGATGCTACTCAGTGCAGAATGATAAAAATGGTTGACTTCACTCCTCTGGAGGCAAGCCTGAGTATCAGTGGGCTGTTGTGTAAAACAGGCTTCCTCAGTAGATTCATCTCTCTCCTCAACCTGACACTGTTTCCAGCTGGCTTATCTGTTCCCCAAAGCTATGAGGGTGTAAAGGTAACCAAATTGACAGAAAATAAACCCTTTTCCACCTTCTGTCAGAACCCTCCCACTCTCTGAGAATGCACCCTCTCATGGGCTTGCCAGTGGGGGTGTGTGGCATTTCCCTGGGCAGCTCGGTAAGTCAACTTCTTCAGCAAATTCACCACTCCCTTCTGCCTGGTCTTGCTTCAAGCCAGCTATTTTGTTCCCCAGAGTTGCAAGGGGTTACAGGCAGCAAAAAACACAGAAAGGAAAGCCTTCTTGACCTTCTGTCAGAATCCTCCCACTCTCTGTGATCTCTCCTTCTCACCACTTTGCGTGTGGGAGTCATGGGTCAAACCAGCCTTTTTCCCTTAGGGTGGGGCTCAGCCATCTGTGTTAACCTCCACGAGCAGCGTTAAAACTCATGAATCTCCACTGAGCAATCAACACCGCCGAGGTTCCTGTAGATAGATTTCCCAATCTTCTCGTTCCATGCACCCACTGCACAGACCCCGGGGCAGGACACTGTCCCCAGACAGCCATCCTCAGAGACCTAGTCAGTGAATGCCCTCCTAAACCAACACCATCTTCCTTCCCTCAGTTTCTATTTCCTCTCCATTGTTTGTTGTGAGAGAGTTGAGCTCTGCCTATCTACTTCAATACCATCTCCCCAGAAGTCTAATATAAAGTTTGACTGACACAAAGAAGAAGATAAGGATCACTGAGAATGCTTTAAGTTTTCTTAAGTTATTTTTAAAATTTGTAAAATATATTTTGATTGCATAAATGTTATATTGAAAATATAAGGGATTCTCATATACCCTCCCTCCCCCTCCCATACTTTCCCCCATTATAAAATCTATCATTAATGTGCAAAATTTGTTACAATTGATGAACATATATTGAAGCATTGTCACTAGTCATGGTGTATAGATTACATTATGTTGGACACTTTTCACCACAAAATTTTATAAGTTTTAACAAGATGTATAATGGCTTGTGTCTGTCATTGCAATATTATGCAAAACAATTCCAAAGTCTAAAAATGCCACATGTTGCATTTATTCTTCCTTTTCCCTCACCACAGAACCTCTGGTGACCACTGTCTTTATATCAATTATATAAGTTCTTCCATAATTAGAATATTAATAAGTCTACTTTAGTCCATAGTTGCATATCACCCTTATGTTTGTTCCTCTATCTTGAAGGTTTTGGGATAGTGATGTCCACTCAGCTTTTGATTGAGATGGGGCTTAGACCCCATGGGGCAGATGGATGGAACTCTCTGCTTGCAGTTGCAGATAGTTTCTGCTTATTGGGATGGGCGATGACCATCATCATCCTTTTGTTAGTTGTCCTAAGTGAGTCTGATTAACTGAAGAGGAGGTGTTGGCTGCAACTCTGCTGAGATTCAGTATTCACTTGGCATATGAACAGACTGAAGATTATGTTTCTGGGACAGATATTTCATTGGAGGAGGGCACTGAATTTCTATACTGAATTTAGCTTTGTGAGAAGCTGCATTTGAGCAACAAGGAGGCCTTCAGGAGGTAACTCTTAGGCAATATATATTACTAGGCCACCTTTCAATCTCACAATAACAAGGTTCATAAGTATGAGCATCAATATCAAGGGTCTGGAGCATTGGTCCACCCCTAGACACTTCCAATGTACTACAGAGATTCTCAGCACTCTCTGAGAGAGCACCTCAGGACATGGCAGGATGGGAATAATATTCTGTTGGTTATTCTGTAGGGCTCCAAACCCTGAGACAAACTTCATAACCACACTCACACACTCACACTCCCTAGAGGCATGCCCCAGGTGTTCCATCCCCCCCACATCCCCCACCACCAACACCCCAGAACAGGGATCCTCCCCTACCCACCCTGCAACCCATTCTGCAACCAAAAACCTCAACACCAGCAAAGCCAACAGAAAAATAAGAATAATAAAATAAAATAAAAAATAAAAAAAGTAAAGAACAAATTATTTAAAAAAAAATTGCATTGTGCCTTTCATCATCGTAAAGGTCTGTTATCTTTTATGCATCTTGATAATTTATTCTGTATTTTCCTCCAGGGTCTTTTTTTCAGTTTGTTTTCTGAGAAATTTTAAGTTACAGAAAAGTCACATAGAAATCACAGGGGATTCCCATACACCCCACTTCCTCCCCATCACATCTTCCCCTCAAATGACATCCTACCTGAGTATGGTATATTTGTTTCAATCAACAAACAAATATTGAAGCATTGCTACTAACCATGGTCAGTGGTTTACATTATGGTTTACCTTTTGCACTGTATAATTTTATAGGTTTTGTCAAAATCTATAATTGCCCATATCTGTCATTGCAAGATCATGCAGAATATCTCCAAAACCCCAAAGATGCACCCTGTTCTATCCATTCCTTCCTCCACATCCCTTCAGAACCTATACCAACCACTAAGTTACAATTTTTAAAGAAAATGGTTTATAGTTACATACATTAATATTGAGGGCTTGCCATATTGGTCTTTTTTTAATTGGGTGACACCTATATACTTGAGATGTTATTGCCCCTTTATTTGAGAATGTAGAAGGATTGCCCAGGATGGGAGTTTAATATTTTCTTGTTTATTGTGTGGGTCTCTACTTACTAAGTTAACACCTTATGCTAAGATGAACACATTCACATTCCATAGTAGCATGTCCCAGATGCACCCTTTCGCATATAATGCCCCATTACCAACGACCTGCACCGGTGACCCTCTCTGCCATATTTTCCAAAAAATAAAGCTTTCCCACTATTGTAGTTTCAACCACAACATTATAAATCCCCACATTTTATCTGTTCCTTCCTCTAGTCATCCCCTCCATTCCATGGGTAGTACATCCCAACCCCCCTACACCCTGTTCATACTCACATTCCAGCACCATTGACCCACTTGCATCCCTGTATCACCATTACCCCCTCCACTGCCAAACCATCCCCTTTCACCTAATCATGGGTTTTGCCCATATTAACCATCAGCTCAAGCCACTCTACTCCATTTCCAGCTTATACAGTCCACTTTCATTCTTTGTGTATTGACCCCTTGCACTATCTTTAAAGTAAATTGAGGAAAACTGATCAATTTTTAATTTTTAGTGTTTTATCAAAATCTGATGTTGAAAAAAAAAACTAATGTTGAATATCTTACTAAATCTTTTAATCCTTAGATCAACTATTATTATTAAATGTATTTACGGAAATGCCTGTCATTGAATCATTCTGCATTCCTGAAACTAAAATTAAACCAACATAATTCATGATATACACACACACACACACACTTTATTTAGCTAAGTCTTTTCTTTTTTCTCCTATGTTTTCTTCCCTTCACTTCTTAAACAATTCCTTCCTAAATGCTTCAGATGAGACTCAGCATAATAAATGTACACATAATCCTTGGGAAGGGAGCCAGATTGCCCAGAGTGAGGTGTCAAAGTCAAAGTGAGAAAAGGAGGTTGTCCATGAAGTATGGAAGGTCAGGGGTTGTAGTTGCTTCATGTTGGAAGTCAAACTTGTGCAATGTGAGAAGGGCATTCAAACATAGGGGATGTAACTTTTGGTTGTAAGCTAAACAGATGTAGACATTTGATATCAAGCAATGCATAACAGTGATTCCTGAGAGAAGAAAAACAAATAAGGTGACTCCTACTATTACTAAAGTTTATTATTTGGTGTCTTAGTTTTCTGATGCTGCTGTAACAAAATAACACCAACCAGATGGCTTACAAGAACAGAAACTTATTGTCTGACAGTTTTGAAGGGTAGAAGTCCCAAATCAAGTTGTTGGCAGGGCCATGCTTCCTCTGAAGTGTGTAGGGCTCTGGTGAAAGTTAATCAGCGATCCATGACATCATTCAATCTTTGACTGCCTCTGTCACATGACCAAATTTTCTATTTCCTACTAACTGTGTCCAAATTTCCTCACCTTTTAAGAACATCATTCAAATTGGATTAGGACCCAGTTTGTCCTTATCTTAACTAATAATATTTTCAAAAATTTATTTCCAAATAGAATCATATTCATGTGAAAAGAGGTTAGTGCTTGAACTTTTTTTGTGGGAGTGGGGCAGGGGCACATTTCAATCCATAAAACATGGAAAGATTTTCCAACCTGCAGAGCTGAGAGGTAGCATCAGGATGGAACCTAGTGAACACTCAAGTAAAGAAATGTACCTGGGATTTCAGGGAAGCCAAGGTTTGAATTCATAGGGCAAAGTATCAGAAAGAAGAGAGCTCCAGAGAAAGCTCCAGAGAGAGTGCATGAGAGAGAGAGAGAGAGAGAGAGAGAGAGAGAGAGAGAGAAACCTATGAAATGTCCACCATGAGTCTTCAACTGAATACTGATCATCATATGTATAAGAGGAAACTACCCAAATCCAGAGAAAGAACCACTCCAAAGTAATAGAAAGAACAATCCCTAGAGTCCACAGAGAACCAGAAATATTCTGAGTTTCTCGCAAGCCAGAGTAGAAAACTTCATAATTCACAGGTCATCAGGTAAGCTATTGTAGCAGTTTGGCATTGTTTATGAATTCCAAAAATAGATATTGGATTGTGTTTTTAAACAGGTCTGTTCCTCTGTATTGTCTTCAGAAGTGTCACTTTTCTTGATTAAATTATGATTAGGGCTTTGATTGGGCCATATTGGTGGGGCATTGAGTCCCTGCCCCCTTGGTGTGTGGTAACTTAGAGAAAACAATATTGCAGAGCAGAGAGTAGAGTTTTTGATTCTGGAGCCCTGGGAAGTAAATACACAGAAGAAGAACATGGAGGAGTAGAGATGGCTCCATAGACAAGGCAGAGGCCCTGGGAAGAGAGAGAGCCTGATAGTCTACAGACAAGCTTCTGGAGAGAACAGAGCAGCTGAGCCCAGAGAAATGGGCCCTGGGAGAGAAATAAGACTTATCTCAGCCTACAGCTGAGATTAGGAGAAGCTGGGGCCATGGAGCCTTAAGAGGAAGAAGAAGGCTGTACCCTTGCAGACATTATCAGCCATCTTGCTTCAATATGTGGCAACAGACTATGGTGAGGGAAGTAACTCATGCTTTATGGCCTAGTAACTGTAAGTTTCTACTCAAATAAATATTATTTTATAGAAGCCAACATATTTCTTGTATTTTGAATCAACACCCCTTTGGTTGGCCAATATAGGTATTCAGGCATGAATTGCCACCATAATGAAGAAAATTAGTAATAATTTCTGAACACCTCTCTGGTCCCACTTAATAAGCTCAAGAATAATTATAAAAATATAAAAATATCCACCACCCAAAAAGGTAAATATTAAAGGTAAATATTAAAGGTAAATTTAAAGTTTTACAACTAAACAGGAATATATAATGTAGAGTGAGGAGAATCAATCAATTGAAACTGACACAGGAAAAGATAAATATTATAGAATTAATAAGCATATTAGAACAGTTATTATATCTGTATTCAATTTTCAAGAAAGTAATGGTAAGATTAAGCATTGTAAGTATAGACATGAAAGATATAAAAAAATACCCAAATTGAAATTATAGTGATGAAAAATATAATTACTGAAATGAACATTGCACTGTATAGCAGATAGCAGAAGCTTGGATACTACAGACAAAAAAGATTAGTAAACTTGAAGACATAGTAATAGAAAGTATGTAAAATGAAAAACAAAGAAAAAATGACTGAAAAACAAATAGAGCATTAATGAACTGAGAAAACATCAAGTAGCCATACTATAAGAATAACTGAGTCCCCACAGGAAAGGATGGGAAACTGGGCAGGAAAAAAGTAAGTCCAAAACATCTCTAAATTTCATGAGAACTATAAATCGATCCAGAGATATAAGAATCCAACAAACCCCAAACACAAAAATAAGGAAGAAATCTGCAAGAAAACATTAAATTGTTCATAAGCAATGATAAAGAGAAAATTTTAAATTCAGCTAGAGAGGAAAGACACATTAGGCAAATAGGAATGAAAATTAGAATGACAGCACACTTCTTATAGGAAATAATATAGGAAAAGATGATAGAGCAATGTCTTTAAAGTAACCAAAGAGAAAAACTCAACCTAGAATTTAAAGCTCAGAAAAAAAAATCTTTCAAAAACAAAGATAAAAAAAAAGACATTGAGACTTTCAAAACTGAAATAATTTATCAACAGCAGACTTGCACTATAAGAAATAATAAAGAAATCCTTAAGTCAGAAGGAAAATGATACTAAATGGAAACCAGGATCTATTCAAAGGAATATAAGCTCCCAGAATTGGTAAATATAAGTGAAATACAAATTATATGATGTCTTTGTCAGCAAAAAGTCAACATTGATTCATTTTTCTTTATTGAAAACTATGTTTTGTCATATGAAAAAAAATTTTCATCTACTTTCCCTTTCATGTAACAAATATTAAAAATCCAAATTTAAAACTCCTCTTAATGTTATAGTCACAAATCCCTTCTAAATCTTGTGAATAATAAGTTTTGCTCGTTCCTATAAAACAGCTCCCCACCAAACTAAAATCTAAGAGTTTACTGTAATTTTAAAGCTTGACAGACTATAAGAAAAATCTGAAATTTATCAAGGATGTCTATATCTTAAGGAAAGAGAGCTAGTATATTTTAAGGAATAGCTCTCTACTGTAGCAATTTTCCTTTGGATGATGTCAATGAATTTAGGTCATTATCCTGCCCTCTGAAATTAGAAGTCATTTCTCCAAAGTGAAGAAGCTAAAGGCCTATCACAGGGATTTTTAACAACACACGCTGTGATAACTGATTGAAATCATATTTAACAATATAGGTGCAATAAAGAGGAAGGATTGTACTAAATATACAAAAAGTTTGAAATAAAGTTTTGGAATGAAATTTGGAATAAATGATGCTATAGAGACTACTCTTGATTTAGGCTTGTTGCTAGATGGAAGATATTTTGAAATCTATCTGGATAGGAAGACAAAGAGATCATTAACAGAACTTGAAACTGTATCAGAACACTGCTCAGATGTTTCAGACAAAAATAAAGACTTAGAAATTCTAAGCCTAAAGGGAAAAGGAAAGAATTTGTTACTAGGGAGTTGACATTACTTTTAAAAAAAAAGTGATTTGGAAATTTGTCATACCTGTGGATAAACGTGATAAGCCACTTAAAAATATATATATTCAAATAGCTATCAGTTCTAAGGATCATTTCCTAACAGGAACAAGAATAAACCACACACCCTAATACCGGCTCAGATTAGGATGACCTGGTTAAAGCTAATTTCTGTACCTCTGTAGCCTTTATATTAATCTGGCCTTTGTGCTTTTTTGCCACAAGGTGGCGATAAAGCCAATTAAGCTAAGAAGCTTCTTGTTCAAAGCTCAACATTAGTCCTAGAGGATTTTGCAGATATGTCTGTCTTCAGAAAAGATTAACAGGCAGTGTGAAGTTTTCGCCAATTTGTGCATCATCCTGTGAGTGTCACTTCGGGACCACACTAACTGTTCTCATTTTAATCCATGACCATGAATCGCAAGCGTATCATCGGTGCTACTAGAACATCATTCAGAATACCTTCTGTCCGTTTATTCTCCTATTGTTTTAAAGGATTATTTCATACCTTTTCCTCTTTCTTCAAATCCTCATCTCTCTCTCATTCCTGAGTCTCAAGAGATGACCTTATTTTCTATTTCGTAGTGAAAACTTGAAGCAATCAGAAAGATATTTCTACAGGCTCATACCACCCACTAGAATCTATACCCACATATTCAAACTCCCTGCCTAGTACCATAGAATGCTACTCTCTCCAAACTAACCACACTACCATCAAAACCCAATATCTCCACTTGTGCACCAGATTGCATTTCCTCTTGTCTACTCAAGAGCAGCGGTCTGGTAATTCTCTCCTCTCTCTTCTTCACAACTTTTACTCTCTGACAGATAATTACCATCACCATAGAAATGTCCTGCTATTTCCCACATTTTGAAAATTTCCTTTCCTTAACCACACTTCCTTGCTATTTATTATTTCCTCATCATAGTAAAATATGTTGAAAGAGTTTTCTCATTTCTAATTCCCTTCTTCTCAGCCCTTCTTATGTCAACTCTAGGAAGGCTTTCCCCACAACTCAATCTAACAAACTTTTCATGTCAATATTGCAAATGTCCTCCTTATTGCCAAAACCAATGGTCAGTTTTTAGCCATCATTTTTTTTAGGAAGTACTGTGGATTGAACCCAGGATCTCATACATAGGAAGCAGAAACTTAACCACTTGAGCTACATCCACTCTCTTAGCCATCATTCTAATAGACCTTTCAACAGCACTGGAGTTGAGCATTCTTACCTCCTTGGTTCACTTAACTTGGTTTCCAATTAACTACCATTTCCTGGTTTTTCTCTTAGTTAACAGGTCACTCCTTTTCATTATCATTTGTTGATTCTGTCTTATATCCTTGACTTCTTTAGGTGATAGGTCCCAAGGTTCAGTCCTTGGTCCTGTTATTTTCTCTGTCAATACATACTTCTTCGGTAAATACATACAACTCCATAGCATTAAATGTTAAATAAATGCTGAATACTCACCAATTTATATCTGCATCCCATACCATGAGCTCTAACCCAGGACTTATATATGTGTCTGTGTGACTGAATCTTCAGTTAGTATATGTCTCACAAATATCTCAAATTCAGCATGCCCAAATTGAATTTCTGATTCCTGTTCCCACACCAAGATTTTTCATGCAAGCTTTCTCTCCTCAGTTGATGGCAATTCTGTCTTATCATGTCTCAGTCAAAAACCTTTAAATTACTCTTTACTGCTTTCTTATACCTCACATTCAAACTGACATGAATATCTGCCAGCGCTGCCTTCAATATATATTCAGAATCCAACATATCTCACTACCTTCACTAATACTACCTTGATTTGAGCCACAATCACTTCTCTTCTAGCTTTCTCAAATTTACTCCCTAACTTGTTCACTGCTTCCCCTCCCCGCATCCAATCCACTCCAGTTGAATCTTAATATATCAGCCAAAGTGATCCTGTCACATGTTGGTTAGGTGTTCTCTGATCAAAGCTCTCCAATTGCACATCATTTCACTCTCATATACATGAAGGCCTTAAAGCTACCTATAAGGCCCTATGATCTGAACCCACCCCACCTTCTTGGACCTCATCTCCTCCTACCCCTGGTTTCCTGCCTCAGTGGCCAGCTCAAACCCACCAGAAAGACTCCTTCATGCAGATATCACATAACTGAGTCTTACATCCCCTTCAGGTATATGTCCAAATGTGATTCTCTCCATGAGTCTTACCCTGACTACTTAGTTAAAATTGTACACTGCCCCCTAGTCCTGATGGTCCTCCTTACCATACTATTCTTTTTATTTTCTGTGGACCTTATAAACTTCTAACAAAACATGCTAGTTATTTATCTTTTGTTTTACTTTTTATTTTCTCTCTTCCTCATTTTTATGCTCTAATTCTATAAATTAGAGCCTCTTAGAAGCTCTATAGGGGAAAGAATCTTTATTTGTTCTGTTCACTCTTTTATCTCAAGCCATGGGAAGTGTTTAATTAATATGTATAAAAAGAATAAATAATTAATTCCTAAATTGTTTAGAACCAAAGTATGAAAAAGTGTGCTATACTCAGATCTTTGGTTGTATATGGTGAAACCAAAATAGACTAAAACTTAAGTTAATCTAGAATAAACTTCAAACAATTCACCAAAATATTTGTAGAAAATTTCAAACTCTTCAAAAGCATTTCATTGTATATAAACAATTCTAAGCCATATGAATATTTTAAATATTTTAAAATATTGATTAACTAGTAAGTTTGGAAAATTTACCATTAGATAATGTGGTCACTTAATTATTATGTTTTTAGCAAAATGGCTTATAATACAGAGGTCTAAGACTGCAAACTATTCAGTTCCTGAGGAATTCTCATTCTGTTTTTTCCTTTCCCTTTACCACTTAAATGAAGACTTTGAAGTTCTCCAAATGAAAATTTAATTCTTTCCTGTGGGTAGCAATTGTACATATATCATTCTTGTATTTAGATTTTTGCATTGACCCCCTTGACCTTCATTCCAACCTCTTTCATTTTGGAAGGTGTTGTTGAAATCATAAAAGCCACATTGCCATACTCCCTACATCTTAGTATCTAGATGCAAATAAGGTTCCCTCAGTTGTAAACAGTGCTGGGAGATTTGGAAGGTAAAAATGCTGCAGAGACCATCTTGTCACCCTTGACAGTAGATGAGCAAATAAGGCAAAATAAAGATTAGTCGTTTACTTATACCCAAGGTCCCAGTGCTGATAAGTAGCATATAAAGCATTCCAATTCATAATTTAAAATTCCAATTAAATATTCTGTCTACTAATACATAGCTGCCTTTGTTATGCTAATACCCATAAAGAGTATGTGTAATCCAACTGCACTTATACCTTCAATCATAGAAGAATAATTTGACTATTTGGAAACTTATGTTAAAGTTGTCACAGGAGTTCTTCAACTGAACCTTTCAACAATAATTTCCTCCATGAAAATGCAAAATGTATAAATTACAGAATAATTTTTAGTGATTATTTTAATTGGATGTTTTATGTTACATTCTCACAATGCATTCATTTTCATCCCAAAGCTCAGTGCAGTTCTTAATCTGCTTTGAATCTGTTGAAGGTCTGATAATGCTAGAGCAAGGCACACCCACTCCTGAGTGACCACAGTTATAAGAAATGTTCTGCTTATGTTTTTAAGAAATTATACAAATTTCCACATATTCTAATTCTTTAAGAATACCACAATCAGCACTTTAACTATTAAAATGATAAAAATTGCATTTGCTGTAAAATTAGAAGTGGTAGCAAAAATAAGATGAGAAATCCATGGCCTCTTTGTATCTTCTGATAATCATGTCTTGCCAATGAGGTTAGAAGTTAATCAAGGGAAAGCCAAGGGTTAATATAGGAGCAATATTGTAGGATGATCATATTTCATACAGGGCATAAAATAAGAATAAATGAACATTTAAAAAACAATATCAAAGTTAGTGAATGGAAATATAAGTGAAAAACACCAAGAACTCAGAGCAGAAGTTGCTAAAACAGAATTATGAATGAGACACACAAATAATAAGCTGGCATCAAATAATCTGAAAAGGACCGGAATCTAGGAGGAAATGTAAGCCAGTTACACATGGTCAGGATAGGTAATCATGATGGCTTAAGTATGTTTTTAATATTGCAGAACTGCTCAAGGATACCAATTGCCATCAGATAACTTCTTGTATTTTAAAAAGAAACCCTTCCAAAGGGGAGGAAAAAAACCAACAATGTATGTTAAATAGCAATTCTTAACTGGAGAGAATTTAAATCTTTAGGTAAACCAGAATTGTTGTTTCTTTATTAGACTCAAAGATATTTAGAGCTTCTGCTTTAAATCTCTCTTTGGAAGCAATTGAAACCCTAGTTCTACAAATATGACCAACATTTAATGAATGTTGATTTTTCTCCCATTTATATCCTGGACAACTTGACTCCAAAATTAGAAAAACAATTTGGATTTATTTTCATCTGGTCCTTGAAAGCTTTGAAGAAGCTGTTTCATGTGAATGAATCTTGTGTGGAATAAGATTTAGTCATGCTTGAAATAATTTTAGTACCTTCATTTGTACAACTTTCTACTTTGACAAGCTGTAAAAGCTAAGCTGTAAGAATCATCTTTACTGTTTGGTTAAGTACTTAGTATGTAGGTTTTAGTTATTGCATAATTATTGCATAGAAATCACTTTCAAAATATGGCAATTGTTAATAGAATTAATTACATTCCATAAGTACATAAATGTTGCTCTTGAAGTATGCCAATAATTTCCACTTGATAGCTGTTTGCTTAATTTGTAACCATCACTCATACACTTGGTAAAGAATATTGAGTATAAACTTGAACTCATATTTGAATTCTTACTTGTTAGATAATGTTATTTTGCTTACTCTACTTTTTTACCCATTGATCAAATTTTTAAAAATTAAATGAATTGGTCTCTATCTTAGAAATGAAAATTGGTAAATAATTTGTGTAGGTTTCCAAAAAGTGCTCATAAACAACAAGAAAGGGAATAAACAATATATCTGGAAATAGTTACTAGGTGATTCTCTGATGAGTTTTTCCTCCAATTTCACTTCAATCTCTCGATATCTCTGTCTCCTCTCTCCCTGCCCATTCTGTGAGTGTGTATCTGTGTGACTGTTCTTTCTATTTATTTTCTTTTCTGTCTAATTTACTTCAGGACTCCATCCCCTTTCTCTCTTTCCTTCCCCTCTATTGATCTCTGATTAAGAAAGAAATGAAATATTTTATTAAAAATTGAATATATTTCTCTATATGTTAAAAGATAATGACTATAAATTTAGTTTTAAGTAGATATATCCATTGAGTAATGGTGTTGATGGTGAGAGTGATAATGATGACAGTTGTGGTGTCATAGGTGGTGGTAACGATGGTGACAGCATTGGTGATGGTAGTGGTGGCAGTGCTGGTGATGATATTGGTGATGGTTGTGATGGCACAGATGGTGGAATGGTGGCAGTGATGGTGGCAATGGTGATGCTAGTGGTTTGGTGATGGTGAGGATAGAACTAATTTAGAAGCCTTTTGTAAACACATCTATAAGTTATATTGTAGACCCCAAATTTAAAAAAGAAAACACAATATGATTTACACAACCTGCCTGCCAAATTCTACCTTAATTATCCTCCCATTAATTAATCCTTAGTTTTATGAAAAGGGAAAGGAACTTGGGAAATATTTGTACTGATAGGGCTATTTTGAAGTCCTTTAGTAATAAGCATCAAATTTAGCTGGATGCTTATAGAATTTCATATGCTGCAAGTCTACTGACTCTGCATAAAATTGACAATCTGACTGTAATCACTAGAATCATCTTAGTATTTAAGTTTTTATTGAAGAAATTATATGTAGCCCAGACAGAATTGAGAATGCTAAATCACTTATAGAGTCAAGTTTCCAGGGATTTAAATCCAGTCTCTATCAGTCAGTAACTCTGTGACCTTGAGGAGGTGATAAACTCACTAGGGTTAATAAATGCTAATTATTGTTATTAAGTTTTTTTTTATTTGAAAAGAGTATATTGAATCCACTTAGACCACAAAGAATTATCTTTTCTCTATGAAAACTTACTGTAAATTTTTCTGAATTATTTTATAATATAGAAAGCATGCCTATAATTTTGTGAAGATAAATGTACCATATATTTGAAAAGTAAGAAATGAATATAAAGAAGAAAGACAATTGAATGATAAGAAAAAATATCTCTTTGTGGTGGGAAGAAAAATTTTGGAAGGAAAATTTATCAGCATCTGTCCAAGTGTAATATGTTAATACAATTTGACACCCAATTTTATTGTAAACGTTTATCTTACAGAAATACTTAAATCTATACCTATATATCTATAACTATCTTAGAATAGATATAGATATACAAAAATGTTCACTGCAGCATTGTTGTGAAGCAGAAATTTGGAAATAAGAAAAATCTCCATATATTGGCATGGAATGCTATTAATGATAAATTATTCATTAAAAAATAATGTTCAACACATATATATATGAAATATAATATATTTTGTATAAATTTATTAAAATGCATACAGAAATATACAAATTAAACAATTCTTCATACAAATGCACACCTGGAAAATTAAATAGCATGCAGTTCATTACACAGTTTAAAAGTTTTCCTGAAGTCTAAATTGGACCTGGTGAATGTAGCTTCAAGGCCCTTGTTCTCTATTCTACACTTTATCATGTCTCTTATTCCCATCTCTGGGATTTCACCCATGTTGTTCCTCCTGCTGGGGACAGCCTCTAGTATTCCTATCTTATGTCCTGTCTAGGCTTAAAGTGAAACCATATATTTTCCTTCCATTTCTTCAGTGCACAGTGATTTCAATGGTTATTTTTAAAATTTACTAGGCCTGCCTCTTTTCTTATCTTTCTTTTTTTTTACTTTATTTTGTACATTTAATAACTGAAAATATTAACAATTAAAAATAAACACAGATGAATAAATATATACATTTCTCAATTAAATGCAATGGATACACATAAAATTTTTTTTGAATAAAAAAATATGTTTCACAATATATTTCATTCATGTCTCTTATAAAAGGAAATGAGGCCACATCTGATACTTCTTATATATTCCTCAGATTTGTGGCATCTGCTGAGCTTTAGAAATACTTGCTGTCTACTTAAATCATTAGAGAAAGTGAGAGAAGTTGATTGGCAAAGAAAAAGAGAAATGTTAACTAAAAATGTCCCTTTCCTCACTTGAACAGTCTTTTGAAAAAATTATTCCTCCCTGACCTGCTGTTGAGAGAGAAGGGGAATATCAAGAAGCCTGTGGATCATTGTGATTCCACACTGAACTGGAAGTGCAAGGTACTGTTTGGTCCTTGGTTTGGCTGGAGCATGTGTGGGGATAGAAATGGTCAAGATTGTTGCTAGTGTATGTATCAATGGGCCTGGTTAACATCAGGAATAGGAGGCAGTCTCTGACAACAGGCCCTGTTCAAAACTGGAGTATGGGCTGCACAGCATTATCTATGTTCCCCAGTTCATTGCAGTTTCCTTTCAATTGATAAAATATCTTGAACTATATTGGTGCCCATTGTGTCTTTAGTAAATTATTAGTAAGCTTGGCTAATGCAAAAGAAGTAGCAATCCTTAAGCATCTACATATGGAAATAAGAGAACTATCAAATAAACTATACAGGGACACACTTTTTATAAATACATAGAATAAATATCCGTGGTGGTAAAGGTGAATGCAGGCATTGGGGAGGAAAGGAGGCATGGGGGAAGATAGGTGATGGGTTGGTTGATGGCAGAGGGCGGGTACAGAGGCAAAAAGGCAAAGTTGGAGATTATAGATATAATGAAATGATCATGAGAAATGCTTGAATACTGCTTTCCAAAGCTTCCTCATGTGTATTATTTCCTTTAATCCTCACTGCAGTCATATGAGGAAGGAAATGCAGATATTGGGAGACTATTAAGCATAATAGTTAATTGCTTATTATCTGGAGGTAATAACATACTAGCAAAAAGCTGTCAGGAAGTGATACAACTAACTCACTTGTGTTTCAGAAAATCCACATAATCATAATACTTACTCTAATTAGCTCTTTATGGCTATTCAATGAGAAAAAGCCCTTTGTACATTGTCCACAAGTTGTAAGACCTACATATATGTTACCTGTGATTTCTTTTTAATTAATTGTGCTGCTACAGAAATTGAAGTTGGGGTAGTTGAGATGACAAAGCCAGCAATTGACTTGGCTGTGACTTCAAGGTAGGTTTGGTGTATATGGATCCATTGGTTTTCCCTGCAAATAAAAAGTGTTCCTGTGGAAAGAAATTATTGTGAGTCTGGCAGGAAGCAGGTAGCATTGAAAATTGAATAACTAAAAAGAGGAGAACAGAGAAATGCAATAGAATAAGCAAGAGGGAGAGGAACTGGTGAAGAAAGTTGAATAAATTTTTACTGTATGGATAGGCATTCTAAGTTTCAAGCCATAATGCCTGGCAGGGCATTAAATATCATTTAGAGTTGTGGCTTTCAAACTTTAAAAAAAATTGTTTTCTAACTTTTCTAATAAGAAATGAACCACTCCTAAGGAAACCATACCCAGAAGCATAAACAACTAATGCAAATAAACTCTAAGTGTTTGTGTTTGAGGAGGGCTGAATCCCTTATATTGCTAATCATCTAGTAACTCAATCACAGTCTGCAGAAGAGGAAACTGAGGCTCAGAGATGCCAGTAACATGCCCAAATAACACACTAAGTTAGTGACACAATTTAGAAAAAAAACCAGTTCTCATTTTCTGATTCCTAAGCCTGTATTCCTTAAACTCCACAAGACTTTTTCAAAAAACAACTCAGTTTTGGGGTTAGGGTGGAGGAGGGTGGGATTAAGTCATATAAATGTAATGACACTTCCATAGTCTTCTCCAGTCTTTCTCCACTTTGGGTAAGGGATGGGGGTGAGGGTTGGGGTTGGTAAAAAGTAAGTGTATCCTCTCTGCATTCACAAAGTGGTATAATCCAAATATCAGTTGAAAACTACACACTTTGCAAATTTCCTACCATGCGGCAGCCCAACATCTGCTGAAAAGCCACCAGCATTTTAAGCCAGGTTCTCATTGTAGGTTCTCTTCCTGTTTGCAATGGTAACTCCCCTGCAACACCACATAATCTGTTCTTCTCTCCAGCTGTAGATTTTAGTAGTTAAGAATTTGAGCTGCACAATCAACATAAAAGTGTCACAGCATATTAGGTGTATAATATGAGATGAGGTGTTTAATTTCTCAAGCCTTCTGTTTACTCTTTAAAATGGAAGTATTAATGTTTCTATCCCATAAGGGGTCATGAGTATTAAATTACATAATACTGTAAACCTGAAAGCCCAGCAACATAGTTGGTGAACTTAAAAGCTAATTGTCTAATTGTCATAATTTTTATGCTCCAGAAGCCCATGTTCCATTTAGTGAACAGTGGCTACTGAAAAAAATGACCTGGGCTGATTCAGGTTCATGAGGAGGGATAGAATTAGTTATATTGTAGATCTGGGTCTTTGCTGGAGCATCATGATTGTTAACCTTTATCATTGAGAAATATATTAGCCAGGAAATATGTAATCATTAGCTTCAGGTGTATTTTGACTATTTAATATTTAAATTACAAAAGAGCACAGGAAGAAGGATGAACTTCACCCATTATTCTACTTTGAAAATAAAAAGGGATAATGATTGTAACATTCTTAGCACAGTGTTTGGTATATAATAAACTCACTATATAATTTCTAGAGAAGCAATGTTGAAGTTTAGGGGCACTGATTCTGGAGTCCCAAATAATAGTCCACATTCTGTCTTCACCACTTACCAGCTGAGCAACATTGCTAAGTTTCTTAAATGTTCTAAGATTTAGTTCCCTCATCTATAAGATAGATCTAGTTTTAAGGTTAGTTTATTGCCTGGAACAAGGCAGATGCTCAATAATAGTTAGCTATTAATAATAACATTTGTAAAGGGAGAAGGAGGAGAAAGAGAAACCAATTTTACATGGAAGAATCAACTGCAAAAAGAGGATAAAATGTATGTAGAAACCTTGCATTAATCAATTATCTGTCTTTTAAGCTCCTTAGCACATACTAAATGTGAGACATGGATAGTGAATGATTGAATGGATGAATAAAAATTTTAAAAAATGATTTTACTGAGTTTTTGGAAATAGACTAAGCCAAGTAATCACTAATTGTAAATTATATGCTGCTTTTTTTTTTTTAAGGGTTTCCAACTCGCATCTGGAGCTCTTATTAGTACTTGATAAATGGGAAATCAAAACAAAGTGACAGAATTCATTCTTTTGGGTATTACAAAGAATACAGAGCTGCAGAAAATATTCTTTGCTGTGTTTCTTTTTTTAAACTTGCTTTTTTAAAAAATATTTTTTTCTATTTTTTAAAAGGTACTTAGATTACATAAATGTTACACAAAAAATATAAGGATTCCCATATGCCCCACTGCCCACACCTCCCACAACCTCCTATATAAACATCCTTCATTAGTGTGGCACGTTCATTGCAATTGATAATCACATTCTGGGGCTTTGCCACTGAGCATGGACCATTGTTCATACTGTGGTCTATACTCTCTCCACCACAGTTCTGCATGTTATATGATGACATAAAATGGCCTATATTTGTTGTTACCATATCATTCAGGATGATTCCCATGTCCCAAAAGAGCCCCCATATTAAAACTGTTTTATCCTCTCCCTGATCCCAGAGCCTCCAGTTGTCACTGCCTCCACATCAATGAGGTAATTTCTTCCAATGCTAGAATCACAATATGTCTATAGTAGAATACCAATAAGTCTACTATAGTCCATATTTCATTCCCTAATCCTGAGGATTCTAGGCTGGTGATGTCCACTCCACCTCTAATTGAGAGGAGGCTTTGATCCCATATGGCTGATGGATGGCACTGTCTTGCTTGCAGTTGTTGGCTCTCTCGTTTCCTTAGTATGGTGGTTGTCAATCCCCACCTCATTGTTAGTTGTCCTGGGTGAGTACAAAGAACTGGAGAATAGGTGTTGCAACTCTACTGAGGTTCTAGACCCACCTGGCACATGGACAGCTCAAAGACTCTAGTCTCTTGGATGTACACCTACAAACTCTAGCACCAAGTATAGGTTTAAACAGAAAGGACAGATGACTATGTGTAGGGAAGCAATAATTGAGTCCTTCTCTGTCACTTTCAGGAGCACACACTCCATAGTAGGGCCCACTGGCAAGACACCAAACTCCAGAGCTATCTGCCCTGACCACAGGACCTGGATGTCTCCAGAGCCCACAGGATCCCCACTATTTGGGGTTAGTATCCACTTTGGCAGTCTATGAGATCTTGCTGAGATGTGCATAAGCATTACCTCTGGGATGACCTCCCAACTCACTTTGAAGCCTCTTAGCCATATTAACTCATTTGTCTTTACCTTTTCCCCCTTTTATTTGAGGTCTTTTTCCAGTTGCAGTGCTAATTGGTGCTTGGTAGTAATCCCTTGGTGCCAGGGAGGCTAATCCCTGGGAGCCTTGTCCCACACTGGGGAGAAGGTATTTCATTTATATTCTGCATTTAGCTTAGAAAGGGGCCACATTTGAGCAACAAGGAGGCTCTCAGGAGGCAACTCTTCAGCATCCCACAACAGTAGGCTAATTTTCCATTTCAAGAGCAAAGGGTCGTGAGCATAGTCACCAATATCAAGGGCCCATAAATGGATCACAGATGCAGGAAATATTCTCTGCTGTGTTTCTAATCATATATGTGGCCACAATGGTGGGATACCTGCTTGTTGTGGTAGCCATGATCACATTTCAGAGTCTGTGATCACCTATGTATTTTTTCCTGATTTGCTTTTCCCTCATGGATGTGACCTACTCTTCTGTCATTGCCCCCAATATGATGGGGACTCACTCTTTCAGAACACTACCATCTCCCTGGAAGTTTGCAAGATCTAGCTCTTTGCAGAACATTTCTGTGGTAGTGTAGGCATCATCCTTCTCATTGCTATGGCCTATGACTGCTATGTGGCCCTATGTAAGCCTACACTAGCAGACCATCATGAGACATCAGATGTGCTGCCTGCTGCTGGGGACAGCCTGGGTGGGGGGAACTGTGCACACAATGATACTGCTGCTGTTTATGTCCCAAGTACCATTCTGTGGCATCAATGTCATTGATCACTTTATATGTGATTTGTTTCCACTGTTGAAACTGGTCTGCATGGACACCCACATCCTGGGCCTCCTTTTCATCCTCACCAATAGAGTGATGTGTGTGACCATCTTCTCTTTGCTCATTGCCTCCTATGTGGTCACCCTCTGCTCCTTGTGGTCCTGCAGCTCTGAAGGACAGTGCAAAGCCATCTCCACTTGTGGTTACCCCCTCAAGGTGGTTGTCTTGTTCTTTGTGCCATGTAACTTGTATATACGGCCTCTGGCCACTCACCCCATAGACAAGGCAATGGTGGTGATCTTCCCCATTGTAGAACCCATGTTAAAACCATTAATCTATGCTCTGAGGAATGCAGAGGTGAAAAATGCATTCTCGGATGAAACAAGAGGCTTTGTTTGGTAAGTAACTGTCATGTGTTCCCTTTAAAGACACTTTATTCTGCCAGAAATGTGGGAGAAGTAATGTTATCCATTCTCTGCTAGCAGCCAGGGTGATCTTTAGAAAATTTCAGTCTGATTTATGGTTTAAGGTCTTTATTATTGAAAGATTAGAATACTTTCCTTCTTTATACCCTTCCTTGACTCCCCATTGCCTTTAATAACTCCTTGCTTTGTCTTGTATTTCCCTCATTAATCTGATTTCTGTCTCTCCTCTCCAACCACATCTTGAGCTCTTCAACTCCTCTTTCATCTGTCCTGAGGGTTATCTAAGCTCTTTCTCACCTTAGTGCTAAGATGCATCTTGAAAAATTGGTCTAAATTTGTGGGGTCTGGGTTAAAGAAAAGTAAATTAATTATTTTTTGTAATGAAGCTTGGTCTAGATATAGATTAAATAACAGAGAAACTTGGCCAAAAAATGGGTCTTTGAATTTTAATACTGTATTGCAATTGGACTTGTTTTGTAAATGGCAAGAGAAATGGGCAAAATCCCATATGTTCAAGTCTTCTTTGACTTATGGAAAGATAAGGAAACTAGAAAGAGTTGTGGGTTAATGTTGTGTGAGTCCCCTTCATGCCACACAAATTGCCAAACTTTTAGAAACAGTAAAACTACCTGCAGAAGTAGCTGTAATGCATTGCTGGGGACACCAAAAGGGAGACTCCTATGCTACCTTAATGAACAAGCAAACAGACCAAGCAGCAAAAAGGGCTACAAGAAAAGGCTACCCTTCTAGTCAGGTAGCCATACTCATTAAAGCTCAGATTCCTCAACATATAGAGGACATTTTCTGTCCAGTCTATACCCTGCAAACCTCGAATGCACAAGAGAATGGGGTTTTCAAGAAAATTCAGAAAAACTAGAAAGAGGGGGTAAGTGGCTGAAAAAGTGCAAAAAACCATTTTATCTGTCTGAAAATCTAATATATTCCCTAGTCTCTTACTTTCACCAAACCACACATTTTGGATAGTAAGCACTGCTGAACTTTCTTCACAGATTAGTGGTGGGACCTCACCTTGCTCAAGTGGTGCAAAAAAATCTCTAACCAGTGTCTTCCTTGCCAGGGAAAAAAAACAAAAAGGAATATCACAGATTTCATTTGAGTCACCAAGTCAAGGGCTTGCCCCAGCTGAAGACTGGAAAGTAGATGTCACAGTAACACCAAAACACCACAGGAAATTTTAAATATCTTTTAGTATTCATAGATACCTTTCCAAGGTGTGTAAAGGCCTTTCCTTGGTACACAAAACAGCATTCCTCAATAACTAAGTTGCTTCTCCTGGAAATCATCCTGAGGTTTGGCCTGCCCCAAACAATTCAGTCAGGTAATAAACCTGCTTTTATTTCAATTGTGGTGCAAAGTGTTAACCTGTGTCTTAGAATTAAGTGAAATTTGCATGCATCCTGGAAATCTGAGACATTAGAAAAAGTGGAAAGGATAAACTATACTTTAAAAAAAAACCTTAAGTAAAATTTGTCAAAAAACACAGTTAATAAAAATTAAGAAAAAAACACAGTTAAGATAAACAGAAGCACTTAATCTAACTCTCCTTTGGGTTAGGATGGCCCCTAAAAGAGGACTTGAGTTAAGTCCTTTTGAGCTTATGTATGGAAGGTCTTTTCTAACCAACCTAAAGAAAAAGCCCATTTCCCCAATAACCTTAGAGGGAGCCCTCCATAAGTGGGGCTTGCAGTCAGGAGAGCTCCTTACCACCATGCATGCCTGTGTAAATATGTACTTAAAATACCCCATTGACCAGACTCTCCACCCTTTCTCAGTTGGGAATCTGGTTCTTTTAAAAGTTTAGAAAAACAAACACCTTGCAAATCAGCTTAAACCTAAATGGGAAGGACATTAGGCAGTACTATTTACCTCTCATTCTTCTTTTAAGTTACAAGGAATCAAGCCCTAGGTCCATCATATCAGAGCAAAACCTTACTACTCATCAGAGACAGCAAACAAAAGAGGTCTTTAGCCAGAGATCACACCAGAGCATGAAGCAAAATATGAGATGGAGACCTTTGAGAACCTGTGGTTCCTGTTCAAGAAGAGAAAAGATCCACCAAATACTAATCTTGTTCTTTCTTCTACAGGACCTGCCAGCAACTAGCCCTGAGGGAACATGTCAATCATCCCTCACACATAGTTTGCAGATCATCCAAAATCTCTTTAATAAAACCCAGTGTTAGTACTGTGTAAATTTACACCTTTAATATCAAGTGATGCCTGGGCCAACTATATTATGAAATGTTGCAGTTAATCTGCACCTTGTAAACTGTGGTCAAGAAAACACACTTAAACAAATTTCACTCAATTCACTTGTGTGGCACCTAAATGCTACACATCAAATTATTATAACACCTCCAATAACTGGAGAAATGTTTACTGTAAATAATAATCATAGATATAGCATTTGCATTTTAACCAATTCTACATGGCCTGTACTCCAACTTGGATTGCTGCACCCAAATCAATGCAATTTAACTGACTGGATATCTTCCCAAAATGTTAAAAACAAAAGTGCAAATGTCTATGCTAGAACTGCTGACTCAACAAATTATCATCTTACTTTCCATCTCCAATTAATATCTCAAATTCTTAAAAAACAACTGTTACCAGATTTTGTCCAGGTTCTTGACTATATTGCAGAAATGAATTTCAAGAGCACATCAGGATACTTAGGCCAGTAATTTATTAAGGTAGGGAAGGAAGAGAAATGGGAGAAGATAACAGATCATAGGTTCCAGGTAGAGAGTAAGGGGCTGAAGAGTGATAAAAAGGGTTGATTTATAGACTACAATTTCCCATTATAGATTATAAATGTCCAGGTCTTATTTGCATGTTGATCCATGTGGAGGAGACAAGGTGACAGCAGGGTGCAGAAGGCGAGAGAGAGAATGGAGAGACAGATTTTTAAACCATTAATTATTCCACCCCTTTGCTAATGACAAAGTTGGAGTTCCAACTGTTTACTGATTTGATTGATTATCCCACCCATCAATTCCCCAGAAGTGCCCAATTATGAGGTCCCTGGAGAATATCTAGGGTTTCTCCTGGCTTCGAGATGAAATCACATTCTGGATGGCAGAAATTTCATGAGGGTTTCCAGCAGCCATGTTGGTATAGATATCCACATAGACTTCTTCCAGGTTCCAGATCCACCTATTTATTTCCTATCTTACTAGCCTGCTTCACAAAAGATACACTCATGCCTTTATAAAAATTTTAAAACAAAAATTCAACAAATTTTTGTAAAAGCAGACCCCAAAGTATGTATAACATCCTCATTAACACCACAAATAATCAAAGTTGTAGGAGACTAAACTCTTCCTATGTAAATCACCCTAATATGTTTTATAATAAAGCTAAATCTATGTTCTACTTTAAAACTCCTAGTGGAAAATAATCCCATCATCCAAATATAAACCTATTGCTTAGTGCTTCCTTAATGCAAGGAGAAATTTCCCTTTTTACATCATACTCTTAGCAGTTAAACAAGCAAAACTGAAAACAAGATATAACAAATATAACTTTTACTGCTAGCTTAAAGCCAAAACTAAAAATATATTTTCTTTGTAAAAACTCTGCTTATCTATCCCTTCTACCATATTGGAAAAAAACTTTGTAGCCTTAAATATGTTTTCCCTGCAATATTTGCAATATTCCTAGCACCACTGTACCTTTCCCAGTAACAACACAATTTAACCCCAGAACAAAGAGAGCAATCCTATTAATCCCCTTATTTACCTTTTTGGGAAGCAGAACATCCATTAGAACTGCAACTGCATCTTTCTACCTAGCTAATGATCTCTCCAAGGAAGTGGGAGCAGATATAGCTCAGATAGCAGACACTATCCTAACAGTACAAAAATAAATAAACTTTTTAACTGCAGTAGAGTTGCAAAACTGTCAAACACTTGATTACTAAAAACCACACAAAGAAAAGCATGTTTATTCCTCAAAAATGAGTGCTGTTATTATATAAATGAATCAAGCAAAATCCTTGAAAACATTAAAAAACTAAAAACCAAAGCCAATAACCTCAAGACATGGGAAAGTAATTTTTCTTTTTTAAACCCATCTTACCTTACCAAGTGGCTGTCCCCCTACATAAAACCATTAATTAATATCTTAATTCTTTTAACAGTTGCACCTGTACTCATATCATGCATTCAACGCTTTATTCAAAACAAATTTCAAACTTTAACAAACTGATTTTTTACAATAATTTCCTAAGAAATCAATTCCCATAATGTCAGCAAGAAATAGTTACAAAAAATCTGAACATCATCTCTTTCCCCTGTGATAAAAATATCACCAAAAACTAGAAGGAGGGAATTGATAAACCTAAAATGACTGAATACCTGAAAGTAACTAGTTTCTCTCCCTATTGTTAGAATACAAGTAAAGAATTGTAGGTGAACAGGGGATTCCCATATAACCCACAAACTCCCCCTCCCACATTTTCCTCTATTAATCATATCTTACATTGGAGTTGTACATTTGTTAAAATTGATAAACCATTATTGAAGCATTGCTACTAGTCAGGGTTTATAGACTACATTATGGTTTACACATTCCAATGTACAGTATTTTTGTTTTCACAAAATGTATAATGGCCTATATCTGTCATTGAAATATCATGCAGAACAATTCCAATTCCCTAAAATACCCTTTGTTTACCTATTCTTCCCTCTCCTATCAGAATCTCTGTTAAGCACTATCTTTAAATACATGTTGCAAGTTCTTCATTTCCTATAATAAAAATAAGTCTACTTTTGTCAAAAAAAAAAAGAAGATAATGAGATGCAACCTTCTTTTTCTGCCACATTCTGCTTTTGGTGGTCAAGAATAGCCTTATGAAGCAATGAAGTATGAAAACCAGCTTCAACCAGTTGACCAGACCTGTGCAGAAAAAGCCCCTTGCTGTCCTCACTTCAAGTTGCTTAATTAACATAGTAAATTTCCCACCCAGGGGTGGAGTTATCTGCCCCTTTTTTAATCATGCAATGTATGTGCAAGCATGATTTCCTCAACATACTAATCATACAATTATATAACTAGCTATGTATGATCATCCATATGCATAAAAGTTAATGTATAATCAAAGCAAGTGCTAAGTAGTAACTCTGATATTTTAGCAAGAGTAAAACTGCAACAGGGGGAATCAGGTGTGAGTCACCTTGAACTGAGCTTGGCTCCTTACCTCTGCAGATGTGATGTATTTCCCTAACTCTCCTGTTAAAGTTTTCTTCATGCCATCTCTAGTTATCCATAAAGGCACATAACACTATTATTATATATAGTACTGAGTATCTTATTGCTGTTTTCTCAACCTGAAATACATACAGAGCCCAGGAAGATAAAAGAAATGAGTGAAGACTTTTAAGGAGTGGTGGGAATATGACCTCTGGAAAGGGAACAAACTTCTCTCCATAAGCATCTGCCACTACTCAGCTTTATCTGTTGTTGCCTTATGAAAATGTATGTCTAAATATATCCCACAAGATGATTTTGAAGAGAAGATAGGCATCCATATTATTATGTGAAATTTATTGATTTGAATTTATTGATAGGTGTGATAGTTTGGAGCTGGATAACAAAAATTTGTAAAATATTTATGATGAATACTAAACATCACAAAAGACAAACAGGAATAACTGAATAAAGTGAGATATAAAAATTTATGATACAAAGATACAATAATTTAAAGTTTTTAGTTTTTTCCAAAAACTGATAAATTGAGTTTAATTCCAATCAAAATGTCAAGAAGATATTTTAATGGAACCAATACTTTTATTCTACATCATCTTGGTTGTTTTAAAGATGATGAATGTTCTTTAATATGTGTAAAGATTACCAGAGTTTTTTTTTAAATGTTTGTTTATTTAAACATTACTGATTATGCCTATTGTGTCAGAGACTGTTGCAACTTATGGACATATTAATGAGAATAGTGACTAATATCTATTGAGCACTTACCCTATCCTAGTTAATTTTCTAAGCATTTTATAAATATTAAACTATTTGATACTCAACAAAAACCTATAGCTTCACTACTTCTACCCTACCCATTTTATTGATGAACCAAATGAGGCACACAGAGATTAAATATTTTCAAAACCACATAATTTATAGATTTCTAAGTCCAATTCCAAGTACACAAATTCTGCCTCTGGGCTCTTAAGTTCCTCTGTACCAAAATTCCTTGGGACAAGAAATGTAAAACCAAAAGAAAGGGCATACAAAGTCATTAAATTCAATATAATATATACATATAGTGATGAAGGCATTTACAGCTACTAAGGGAGTACAGATGAAGTGCACTTGGCCTAACATTTGGGTAAGCAGAAATCTTCCAAGAGAATATGACACCTAAGTTCATTCTGTAAACATGAGGAAGATGCTTCCAACTTTGCCAAAGTGTAAGACATTCCAGGAAGTGGGACCAACATGAACAAAAATATAGAATGTGAAGTAGTATGTGTTTATACTATTAAAGATTAAATTAATTAAAATATGAAAAGTGAAAAAAAATATACCCCTCATGGAGTGAGCAATTGGGTTTGACAGACTGCATTAAAGACCCATTATTGGCCTCTTTATAGATAAAAAGGGACTTAAATGGTACAATACAAAAAATAAATAAAAAATATGAACATAGGCATTTATGGAAGAATTGAGGGAGAGAAAATATAAAAGAATTATAGAGAACAAATTACAAAATGACAAAAGAAAGTTCTGTTTTAAAATTAGTTATGTTAAATGTAAATAGAATTAAGCTCTGCAGTCAAAATGCAGAAATGGGAAGAATGGCTAAAAAGCATGAACCAAATATATACTGTTTACAAGAGACTCACCTTAGATTCAAAGACACAACTAAGTTGAATGTGAAAAATATGTCATACAAATAGAAAACAAAAGACAGCTGTGGTAGCTATACCAATATAAGCTAAAAGAGACTTTAAGTCAAAAACTTTTATGAGAGAAAAGATAGTCACTATGTATGGATAAATGTGTCAATTCAACAAGAAGTCATTAGAATTATAAATATAAAGACACCTGACAGCAAAGATCCAAAACAAATAAAGTAATTATTGACAAGTTTAAAGACAAATAGATATTCTACACTAACAGTAGTTGACATCCATTCACAATTTTAAAATAGATAGAACATCTAGACAGAAGATCAATA
Organism: Cabassous unicinctus; assembly: GCA_029593785.1. Taxonomy (NCBI): domain Eukaryota; kingdom Metazoa; phylum Chordata; class Mammalia; order Cingulata; family Chlamyphoridae; genus Cabassous; species Cabassous unicinctus. The sequence goes on from JAQZBX010024030.1 coordinate 29,081, forward strand.
AGAAAATAGAAAATTTAATGATAATATTAACAATCTAGATCTAATGGACACATTTAGAACACTTCAACAGTGGCAAAATACATTTTTCTCTAGTGAACATGAATCATTCTATAGGCTAGACCAAGGGTTATGTCACAAAAGAAGTCTCCATATATTTTAGAATATTGAAATTACACAACAAATATTCTTTGCCCACAATGGAATGAAACTAAAACTAAAAAATAGAGGAAGAACCAGAAAAATTGCAAAAATGAGGACATCAAACAACACACTATAAAAGAGTCAAAAAAGAAATCACAAGGGAAATTAAGAAATATTTGAGGCAAGAGATAATGAAAATAGAACAAACCAAAACTTAAGAGATGCAACAAAGGCAGTGATTTGAGAGAAATTTATAACTGTAAATGTTTATATTTAAAAAGAAGAAAGTTTTCTCTTCAGAGACTTAAATTCACATCTGGATTATCTAGTAAAAGAAGAACAAATTAAACCCATAGCAAACAGAGAGAAAGAAATTACAGAGATTAGAGTGGAGATAAATAGAAGAGAAAAAATACAATCAAGAAAATCAATGAAACTGAAAGTTGGTTCTTTGAGAGCATCAATAAAATTGTCAAACCTTTACTTAGTTGAAAACAAAAACAGAGGATGCAAATAACTAAGATCAGAAATCAGGAGACATTTTATTGTCAACCTCACAGAAATAAAAAAATGGACTCTAAAGCAGAGGTTCTCAACAAGGGGTCATTGAGCTTGAATTTAAATTAAAAAAAAAAAAACATTATTCTTGTGGGGTTGTGTTGTGCGAGTGTAATGTATTTATTAAATAATGCACAGAATTGTGTGTACTTAGTAAGGGGGCTGTGGTTTTCACCTGACTGGCAAAAGGGCCTGTGGAACATAAAAGGTTAAGAACCCCTTCCCTAAAGGGATATTATGAAAAACTGCATGCCAACAAATTAGATAACCTATATGAAATTGAGAAATTCCTAGAAACTAACTACTTGCACTAACTCAAGAAGCAATAGAAGATTTCAACAAACCAACAACAATAAAAGGGATTGAATTAGAATTGAAAAACTCCCAAAAACCTTCTAAAAAAAGAAAAGCCTGGTTTCAATGCTGAATTTTACCAAATATTCCAAGAAGAATGAACACCAATTCTGCTCAAATTCTTCCAAAAGTTGAAGAGTAGGGAAGAACTCCTAACTCATTCTATGAGGCTAATATCACTCTCATACTAAATTCTCATAAAGATACCACAGGAAAAGAAAATTGCAGCCCAATATCCCTTATGAATATAGATGCAAAAATCCTCAACAAAATACAAGCAAACCAATCCAACAGCACTTAAAATTTTTTTT
>JAQZBX010024031.1:0-30474 GCA_029593785.1 Cabassous unicinctus
GGACAAGGGTAGGAGTACCAGGAGGTCTTCCTGATGCTCCTGAAACTGGACCCTTGCAGGCATCAGCCTCTGGCATGTGCACATTCACAGGTCTTTGAGTCTCAGACCTGGCTATAGAGCACAATGGAGGCTAGGCCCTTGTGACAGCTGGCCCTCTAGGAGCACTGGCTGAGAAGAGGACTGGCCAGTATATCAGTGCTTAGGAGGAGGGTCTATAACTTGACCGACCTCAGCCAGTCTCATGCCTCTTACAGAGCATCCCATGTTTGCGAAATAGAAACAAAGGCCCAGCCTTCGGGCAGCTTCCAGCCTAAGTGGGGTGACTGGCACATCATCACCTGGTGTCTCAAGTGTGGTGGAAGGCAAATGGTCTGCACCCTTGAGGAGCTCCAGGACTTCTGGCCTAATTTGAGAGTATGTTTTCTGCCATCAACCAGTGTTTAGGATACACACACATATTTAAAAGGTCCAAGAAAAGACACAAATAAGACATTAATATGTGTCAATGGTTACAGCTGAATAGCTGGAGCCAGGGGATAGGATGGAGAGGTGGGGCTGAGTGCAGGTACCCAGAACACCTGGTATCAGCCCATCGGGCCCCAGGCAAATCAGGTGGCAATGGCGACAGGAGGAGCTCCAGGCAGCACCTGGTACATCACAAGTATGAGTTGCAAGGAAACCCAGAGCCTTCCCTTGTAAAAGGAAGGCCCCTAGTAACATCAGTTGGGTAGTGTGTTTACACAAGTTCATTATTTGTGAACACGATTTTGTGTGTGTGTGTGTGTTTTGGGTGCATATTTGCACATGCACACTTGGGGGGCTTCTTTTATGTTGGGTAAGGTTGAAAATGCCAATACACAAAGCATCCAGTCCTGTTGCTTTCTTCTTCCCTCTTAACCAAGGAGGCATCTCCCTCTGCCTGTCCTGCAGTATTTCCCGGTGGTCTGGAAGATGTGGAGAACGGGTTGCTTTCCTGACATGTGGCCTGATCTCAGGCCCAGCTCCAGACACTTACTTGCTGTCAGGTCTAAAGATGAGAAGCATTTCACCAGCTGACAGGTGTTGGGAACACAGAAGATGGGGTGTGATTTGCCCAGGCTGGAACCCAGGTTCTTTGGGTAGAATGTAAATTTCCTACAAAATCAGGGGAATCTAGAGGAACTGATGCCATGAAGCAAAGTTTTAGAAGCAGGTGAGGAGAAAAGTTGTATAAACAAGGCACCTTTGCTTACTGAAAGACTGGGAGATGACCTTAATTAAGAAATCACCTTAATTTGGGGCAGAGAGGGGTTTAAAGAAAGTTGGCTGAAGAGAGTGGAACTTAAAGTGGAGCTCATTTCCTGAATTCTTGGGTTAAAGACTCCCCACGGCACCTCTTCCATAAAGCAGACAGCAGTAAAAGGAGGGAGTCTGAACTAGGGCAGATTATGGTCTGGCTGCACAGAGGGCAGAAGGCCCTGAGTCCTTGGCAGCTTCCTGGGTGGCCCTTAGCTGATGGGGTTGGTGAAGGGAAGAAGCAAGAGCAATGGATGCTCAGGTCTGACTCCCAGGGCATTGAAGGCATCAGAAACCCAAGTGAGACAGCGGGGTGTGGAGTCAGCCTCAGCTTCCTCCTGCCTTCACATGGCCTGTGCTTTAACCCTCACTTGAGGCCCCCAATAAATGGGCAATAATCCTAGTAATGTATCACCCACATCTCCCTCTTCCTGCCCTTCTCCACTGATCCTCACTGCACCTGCCTCATTCCAAGCCTTTGTGCACACTTTTACATCACAACTTCTGCCCAGTTTCCAAGGCTTGGCTTACTTACCATTTACTCCATGAAGCCTTCTGTGATTACGTAGCCCTCGGTGCTCTTTTCCTTCCTCTGGTATCCTTTTCAGATTACTTAGAAACTGAATTGCTTATCTGGGCTTCATGCTTGTTTGCTTTTATTTCTCACTTGTTGATGTTATTTTTCCCACTAGACTGTAAGCTTTGAGAAGGGGCATAACCCACAATTCCTTGTCAAGATCACAAGAACTCTCCATGTGGCCCAATATGTTGATTATTTCTTTGTTCTCATCTTAATTGGCCTTTCTTGTCCACTGCACACAATTAAACATCAGCTTCTTCTTAAAGCCCTTCCTTTTGTTGGTCTCCTTGATTCACTCTTCTATTTTTCCTCCTGCTCCACTGGCCACTTCTTCTTGCCCACCTTTGCTGATGCCTATGACCCACTCAAATTTTGGGATGCCTGGGGCATCACCCTGGATGGACCCTTTTTTCTTCTTTAGCTGCACTCTCTCCTTTCAGAGAATTTCTTCCTTTTGGAATTCTACTAACTCTGTGTCAGTGACTCCTAAATTCATTTGTGTAGGCTTGATCTTGAAATTTATGCATCCAACTGTCTTCTCATCATCTCCACATCCAAAGGGGAGTTCTTGATTTCCTCCACTGACTTCTCTTCTCCCAGTCTAAGCTGTCTCTGTAAATGGCAACTCCATACACCTAGTTGCTTAAATCAAGCAAAAGCCTAGCCCTAATTTGTCTCTTTCCTTTATTCTCTGGACATATTTCATTGGAAAAGCCTACTGATTTTGACTTAAAAACATATTCTACATCCTTCTAACTTTTTCTCTTCCTGCCTAGGATGGGCTACCACCTCACACATCTGGAATACTGCAATAGGCTTCTTCTAAGTCATCTCCTTGCTTGCCCCTGTTACCTAAATCCATTCATCACAAAGTCAAATGGTATTTTGAAAACATAGATCAGATGATGCACTCCTATGCTTAGAATCTCCAATGTCTTTCTGTCTTACTGAGGAAAATCCAGACGCCTTATCCTGGCCCCAAGGCCACCATATGCTTTGCTTTGTGTGGTCTGGCCCTTGCCCAGCTCTCTGACTTCATCTTATTCCACTCTCCTCTGTGGCTTTCCACTCTGCCTACATTGGCCTTTGGACTTCTCAGAAACCCCGAATTTGTTCCCACCTCAGGTTCATGGACTGTTTCCTGTGCCTGGAATCTATTCCCTACACATCTTCACAAGGCTGGCTCCTTCCTGTCAGGCAGATCTTAGGTAAAACATTATTCCTCCAAGAAGCCTTTTTTGACACCCAATTTAAAGCAGCCCTTTGGACACCATCTGCCATATCACCCTGTTTTATTTTCTTTATAGAACTCGCCACAACTTGTGCTGTGTTCCTTGTTTATTCAGTTTATTTTTTATTGTCTCTCTTTTCCCATGAGAATGTAAGCCCCATGAAGGCAGAAGGCCTCTCTGACTCACTCCCCCACTCCATCCCCAGTGCCCAAGCTATCCTTGGTGCAGAGTAGGCACTTGGTGAATCTTTATTTAAAGACTAAATAAATGAGTGGGCCCCAAAGAGCTTCTGGTTTATTCAGAGTACTTTGATTTCCTTCTCTGAAAATGAGTTCTAGCAGACACTTTTTATTACAAAGGATGCATTCCATATATTTTACCCAAATAACCTATATTAAAGTTCCTGCCTTTCCATATTACTTTAACATTACTATTTTTTGTATATTTTTTATTGAAGAGATGGACCATATCTGGTCTCTGTGGTTTTGGTGATATGGTCAAGCATTTGGAGATTTATTCCCAGCACATCCTTCCCTCAGTAGCTTGGTGAAGAGGTGGGGTGGTGTGGGGAAGGAGCTTTGAAGGAGTGCAGGGTGGGGAGCACTAGTTGGGCTTTGCTACAGGAAAGTTACAACCCATTTGGGAAAGCCACTTATCCCAAATCTTGTTTTCTCAGTTATAAGATGAGCTTAATAATGGCAATCCTTCTGGCATTACAGTAATATTGGAAAGAGGAAGAAGCTAGCAAAAATGTTTATTTAAAGGGGAGGTGGCTGTCCCTCCTGATTTATTTTTTTCACTCATTCATCTACCAAATATTCCAGAGTGAAGCACTGGACTAGCTACACTGAGGCTCAAAGGATGAAGGGAGGTGCCTAGTACCTCCCACCTCCTAAGTCTGATAGGGCTGATACACATAGATGATGATAGCTAGAAGGTCCTGGGTTATATAAGAGAAGTGTAGTAGAGTGCCACGGGATGTAGAGATGGGCTGATGATCTCAGTTAGGAGGCTCCTGATGGGTTTGGGGACCCGATGGACTGGGGAAGATGGGTTTTGAAGAAGTCAGACCTAACTGCAACCAATCCCTCAGGGGTCTGCAGAGTACCCAGCCTAGGGACCTACATGACTCCAACAGGCTGCAGACAGTGAGGGGACAGCTCCTGGCCAAGGCCATCTTCAGTGACCCCTTTGGAGTCTCTTCACAGGTGCAGCTTGAATTGGCCTGAACTGGCAGGTCCCAAGGCTCTGGAGCATGCATTTCTCCTTTAATAAAGACTTTAAAATAGACATTGATGGAGAGAGATGAAAAAATTAATCTAGGCATTAATTTTCCTTATATTTACTTTAATCGATTCATTTTGAGTTTTTCCTGCCTTGCCTCAGGGGGAGTTCAGTCTTGTCTACCCCAGAGAGCCAGCCAGAGTCAGGCCCTTAGTTTCACAGGGCTCCTTGCACCTGAGCTTACCTAGTGCAGCTATTTCCAGGAGGTGAAATCTTTTTTCTCCAATCAGCACTATGTCTACTTCAACCCAATTCCTTCTGCCCTTATTTCCCTAGACTTGGGGCAGAAAAGAGCTCTGAGCCCAAGACTCTTCAGGGAGGTGCTGGGGGGAGACCAGAGAGGTAGAGGCAGCTAAGGGGGTTTCTGCCAGGGACTCCTCAATTATATCTTCATGCAATGCAGTTAGAAAGGGATGGTATTCCTGAATTCCATCCATTGCAGAGTGGAAGGAGTAGAAGGGCCAGCATAATATGAAGGACAAGGTTTCTAACAGAAAAAGAAATGTGGATAAGCTTTATTTATTTATTTCTCTTTAAAGAAAGTGTTGTTTTCAGTATGTGCAAGTTCTACTTATTTGGCAATTGGAATGAATGCCACCATGGACAGCATGACTGCTTCTCTTCTTTGCACATAAACCTTCATGATATGAGTGGAAGGCAGTCAGGGTGAGTGTCCCCCAGGGTTGCCTGATTTAGCAAATAAAAATATAAAGTTCCCAGTTAAATTTGAATTTCAGGTAAATAGTGAATTTTCTTTTTTCAGCATACATAACTCCCATGCAATATTTGGGGCACATTTACACTACAAAATAATTTGTTGTTTACCTAAAATTCAAATTTACCTGGGTTTCCTATATTTTATCTGGTAACCCTACAGTCAATGGTTCCAAAGTTGACTATGAGCCCCCCAGGAGGTATTGCTTCCTCAAGATTCTCCTCCTTGCAGACCTTAGGTGGGAGCCCCTGGCTCCTAGGATCACCTAGAGGAAGATTATCTTGTGGGACTTAGCAACACATGCAGGTGTGGACTTCCTTCCAGAGACCCAGAAAACAGTGCATTGGTTGCACATTGGAAATATGTGGGGGGCTTTTAAAAATACTGATGCCTAGGTCCCAGCCTCAGAAATTCTGAATTAATTGGCCTTGGGTGTGATCTAGCTGCTGGGAGTTAAACTATCTCACCTGGTGATTCTAATGAGCACCCAAGCTGAGAACCAAAGCCTTGGAGAGCCTCATTACAGAAAAGTTCATGGCTGATTTAGGGTCCCAGCTGAAAGGGATTTAGAGTGATCCTCCCCTCCACACACACGTTCATTGAATGTGTTTAGGACTCCGAAAGGGAAGAAAAGCCATGAAAGGTTCTCAGTCGCACCAGTATCTACTAATCATCTTTGATGGTCCAGGTGCTTGGACAGGTGTGGGGTATTCAGGGCAGTGAGGTCTGAATCCTCTGCTGTCCAGATACTTACATGGCAGTGTACCTGGGGGAGAGAATGCTTCCCTTCTCTCTGCAAGAGCTCTGAAAAGGCCTTAACATGAAGCTTTGCACTGGGGAGTTCAGAGGCCAGTGCTGGGGACAGGAGGTTCAGAAAGAGAGGTCAGTGCATGCTACAATAGCCAAGGAAGACTTCGATGGCCAAGGCACTCATTCCACCAGCCAGTTTGAGACACTTCCTTCCCTCCTGAAATTGGAGAATGGTGCAAAGAGGAACTAGCTTGCCATCTGAGGGGGAAAGAAGGAGAAGCTGGAGTTCAAACTGAGCACCACGGTTCATACCGATATGTATGTGCTAAAGAGGCAGGGAGTATGTGTGCAATGATAGTAACAAGAGCTCTTATTTTATTACACTTTAATAATGTTGTAATAATACTAATAATTAGTACATATTACATATTATTTTATCATAGAAACTAAAGTTATTAATATTAATCCTGGCCTACAATTCATTATCCAAAACCCTGGGACCACATGCATATTAGAACTCAGGTTTTTCCAGATTCCCCAAAGGTTGAGTGAACACAGGTTTATAAAAACCCCAGTAGGAACTGGGGCAGTATCCTAACCACACCCACTAACAGTTCTGCAGTGAAACTTATGAATATGGCCACTATGGGGATGAATAAAGATGATAAAAAGTCTTGTGCCAGTTCAGGTCAGGTTATGAAAAGCCTTTGGGTTTTCAGAGCTTTTTGGATTGGGTGAGTAAGAGACTGTGGGCTGTAGCACTCACAGACATCAGTTACGGAACACTAACTATTTGGCAGGCACTGTGCCAAGTGCTTTAAGTCCATTATCCCATTGAAACTTTACAACAGCCCTACAAGGTAGAAACTGACCATTGCCACCTCCGTTTTGCAGATGAGGAAATGGAGGCAGGCAAAGTTAAACAACCTAACCAAGGTCCATGGCTCTTAAGTGGAAGAAGTGAGAATAGGAATTCCAGTTCTGCTCTGACTCCCAGCCTGAGGTGCCCTACCACAGGGGCTGCAAGTGGAGAGGTGGTGGGGGTGCGGGTGGGGGAATGGGTGCCCTCAGCACCTGGACAAATCCAGGAATGTGTAAAGTCATAGCAGTCTTTCTGTGAAGGTGTGTGCGTGTGAATGTGCTGGAGCGTGTGTGATGTTCTTGTGTGAAGCTGTGTGCGTGGAGGTGTGTGGACCAAAGTCCGTGTGCCTGTGCGTCTTCCCGTGCCCCTGTGTTCCTGGGTGGGGGTGGGTCTGTTTGGGGTAGGAAGTCTGTGGGCGTGTTGCCGTGTGCCTTTGTATGTGCTGTGCTCTCTTTTCTCTGAGCCAGCGGGTTGGGAATAGGGAGAGTGACAATCAGAATATCCCTGCTTTTGCACAGCCAGCAGCCCAGAGAGAAGGGAGCAGAATTAAGCAAGTTTCTGTTCTCAGGAAAAACAGAGCCTGCTGAGGGGGACCTGGTGTGAGGACTGAGTGCGTGTCCAAGTGGGATGAGCCAGTCAAGGTCAGCTCACAGTCACCCGGAGCCTCAGAGTCGTCAGTGAGCTACATCTTGGTTCATTTATTTTTAAGGGAATGGTTCTCTGAATGAATAAGAGAAATGCATATTTTCTCAAAGATTTCTAGGAGACGTTACCTATTTCCTTACCTAGAAGGAAAGATGGAAAACCTCTGCAGAGGCCTGGGTGTTTTATTGCTGATCTGCGTGTTGGGCAGCCAGGAGAGCTGCCCGCGGGAACTGGGAAGGCTGGTGCCGAACTCGTTTACGTCCCCACGGACTGTGCTCTAGAGTATCCTCCTGGAGCACAGCCAAGACACCTCGCACCTGGGCAAGCAGGGCCGAGTAAGTGATGAGCCCTCAGCGTGTCAACTCAGCAAACATTCCAATGGCTTGGGGTTCATCTCCAGTCCGTATTCTTTATGAACCTTTGCCTGATTACTCCAAAGAAAGCGCAAAAGGGGGATGGGGGGACTAACATTTATTGACTGTCTAATGTGCCAGGTGATTTATCAGTCATTTCACCTGCATTATTTTATTTATTCCTGAGAGCTACCGCTAAGGAAGGTATTTTATCTCCATTTGAAAGAAGCTCATGGAGGTTAGGTAGTTTATCTCAGGTTATCCTATTAGCAGGTGGCAAAGCTGGGATTTGAACCCATGACTCTCGGGCAATCATTTCTTTTCTACTCTACCATACTGCCTCCAAGTGAGATTCCTCCCCTCCCTGAACTCTTTGGCCAGTAGAGCATGCACCATAAACCATGAACACATTGGCTTGCATTGTTTGAAATATCTGTTTCCTCTGATGTAAGTATGAAATTCCAAATACAGAGCAATCAGAGACTATATTTTTAATTTCTCTAAGCTGTGATTTAGGAAAACAATGTCCTAAGTTCAGCTCTTACTCTTACAGCTTCCGTTTCCTCATCTGGAAAGCAAAGCATAGATGTGGTCTATGCCCCTTTTAGTTAAGGGCATATGAGGCTCTGGCTCTGAGAGAAGCTCTCTCTTCTTTTTAAGTTTCCCTAGAGTCTGGAGCTCAGAGTCAGAGACAAGGTGGGCATTGCCATATGCACTAAATCCTTAATAGAGTTAGTGTTGTTAATATATGGTGAGTTCTCACCAAGTGACACAACATAAATACCCAATACACAAACTGGCACAGTTACTTATCCTCCCTGAGCTCTTTTCAGGTGTTGAGCACTCTTAGGAGAATGGGATGGCGGGGTCCTCAGGCCTTTTGGGCACAGTGACTTGCTAATTTAACCACTGTGGTGAAAAGGGAGCAATGGACTGTCCAACCCCACTGACTCACAGATTGAATCCAACATTAATTTTCCAATGTATTATTAATTCTAAGAGGCATTAATTTCAAACCAAATAATGGTTTTTTTTGGCAATTTCCTTGTTACAGATACAACTGCCATTTCCCCTGACCTGTCTGTTGTCAGATATTATTGACTATCTATAGAATGAAAGAGAAGTAATTTTCTGAACACCTTTCTTGAATTGAACTGGGAGACTTGGTATAGGGAATTATAAATGAGAGAAGTGTTAATAACCCCCTCCACTCTTGCCCTACTCTTCCCAAACTTCATATAAAACTCCTATACCTATGGTCTCTGATTGCCCTGTCATTATGTCCTGTGCTTTAAATTGTTTCCCTCTTTTTGCCAGGACACACACATAAATTGCACTCACTTTGGTTGGTACTGCAAATCAATGCTGTTGTGACTTGAACTTGTCTATGAGGCATTCATTCATTCATCAAATATGTGCAAGGAGCTTGGGAATGTGAAAAGCTGGGGTCAAGGCCACAATGGTAAGTTGGGGAAGGGGATAGACCTTGGGACCAGCTCTACCTATTGGGACCCAGGAGAGGCCTGGTTCAGCGGAGGGTGAGTTGCTTGGAAGTCTACTGCCCTTTCCTCCTGGAATGGAAGTTTATGGCTCTCCCCAGGGGGCTCCTCCCGCTCTTTCTTCAGCCCTCCTCTTCTCACTTTGCCTTCTTCCCCAGCAATCCCATCCCCTTCCAGACTCCAACTTTCCTCACTGTGCTGACAATTCCTGAATGAATATTCCAACAACCACACTTCTGAGCTTAGACTCTGACTTGTCCCCTGACTTGTAGCCATCTCAAACTCAACGGCTCCAGACCAAACCTCCCCACAGAAAGATCCTCTGTTGCATCCTCTGTGACATTCTGGGTAACCACCCACTGGAGCCTGAAAGAAATTTGAAGGTCACTCTGTAGCCTAGTTTCTTCCCACCTCTATAACTATTCAGTTAGCATGTCTGGCTAAAAACAAAAAACCAAAAAACCAAAAGAAACCCACACTTTAATTTTTTCTTATTACTTTATATTAGAGAAGTTGCAGGTTTACAGAAAAATCATGCATAAAATACAGAATTCCGGAAGTGGGAGTGGCTCAGTCGATAGAGCCCCCGTTTACCATATGGGAGGCCCCGGGTTTGCTTCCCGGGGCCTCCTTGTGAGGGCAGGCCGGCCCGTGCGGCCTAGTGGGCTGATGCAGCAGGACCTCACAGCAGGAAGCGGGTGTGGCTCAACCGATAGAGGCCCCGTTTACCATGTGTGAGGCCCTGGGTTCGCTTCCCGGGACCTCCTTGTGAGGCCAGGCTGGCCCGCGCGGCGCGAGGGGCTGATGCAGCGGGACCTCACAGCAAGGGGAAGATAAGCAGACACGGAGAAGACACACAGCGAATGGACACAGTAAAACACAAGCAAGCAGCAAGGGGGGGATAAATAAATAAATAAATAAATCTTTTATAAAAAAATAAATAAATAAAATACAGAATTCCTGTATACCACCCTATTATGCACTTTGATTTTTAAGTAATTTTGAAAAATTTAATTAATACTTTTTATTGAAGTGTAACATGCATGCAAAAGATGTTCATAAGTGTGCAACATGATGCATTTTTTTCAAAGTGACTATATCTCTGGAACTACCACCCAGATCAAAAACAGAACTTTGCTGGCAGAAGGGCCACTGGGTGGCCACCTGGCCACCTCCCAGTCACTCCTCCCCATGGGTGACGATTCTTTTGACCTCTAACATCATTGATTAGTTTTGTCTGATTTTGAATTTTTTTTGCATATGCATCCTTGTGTCTGGCTTCTTTCATACAACATCATGCTTGTGAGATGCATGCAGGCTGTTGTGCGTTATCAGTAGCTCCTTATTTCTCAATGTCATGTAGTATTCTTGCTTCATAGAAAGGGAGATTTATTATAAGATTTCTGTTTTCACAAGGCCATTCGAAGACATGCAAAATAAAGGGACATCATGGGAAGTTTCCTTTCGTAGTGTACATCTCTACAAGCAGGATATACCTGTTTGCGGTATTTGAAGTATGCTGGTAAGGAGGGTGAATTATTCTAGAGAGAACCAGATAGTGAAGAAGCTAGGGAAAGTAAAACTGCTATTTTACAGAGTTTGTGCTCTTCGTTGTAGTTTTGAAAGAAAAGTCATGCTTCAATTAATAACAGACAACAGAGTCAATACGATGGGAGCAGAGACAATGATATGATCAAATGCCAAGAAATGACTGACAGCTGAAGAAATATCATGTGAGCCGAAGCAATTTCTCTTGACTTCTAACTTTATTCATCCAACGAATAACATTTCATCACAGTTTTATGAATGGAATGCAATTCCACCCAGATCATTCTGTCAACGACAAGAAACAGCCTCAAATCATTTTGTCCACACAAATAAATCAAACCTTGATTATTATTTTCTCCCATTTGGGATCCAAGTAGAAGGACCAAAATATCTTGAGTGAAACAAAGGAAAGAAAGAAAAAATGACTCCTATGTTGACAAATCCAGTTGGGTAAATGCAGTTTATGCCTTTTTGACACATCTTGATATGAGGAGGAAAAAACAGTTTTTAAACTTAGAGCAGAGATAGACTATAATATTAAACACATCAAAAGAAAAAATAACCATTTATTACCCCTCACTGACATAATAGCATTCCCAGTTCTTCATTTTTGCTTATGCCGTTCTCCTTATTGGAATTGCCTTCCCATTCTTTAAATGTATAATTGAGTTTTGAGGGAAATTAAATCCTGAGGGATAACAAAGCCAGAAAGGGGAGGAGTCAGTCTTAAATTACAAGCGTGTGTGGGGAGAGCCCTGGTTATGAATTCGGCTTCTCTTTCTAGTCCTGCTATTTCTTCTTGCTGCTACATCTTGCTGCTTCTGAAAGCCCCTCCTCCAGGGTCTTTTGTTGCTGGCCCACTGCTGGATGGAGGAGGAAGATGCCCACCAGGAATCAATGCTCATTTCCTGGAGCCCACACAGGCGACGCTTGCCCCTTGCTGGGTGCCCCGGGTCTTACTTAACTGGCTCAGTTTCATTCATAGCTGTCCCCACGAGCCCAGCTGCTGCCAGAAGAGGTTCTGATGTCTGAAAAACTGTTCCCTTTCTTCCCTGAAACCACCATGGGTCGAGGCACTTTTTCTTTGTCAGAAGCACAGATGCAAATGGCTTAATTATGGCCCTTTGCCTGAATGTTGTGTCCTTTTCACCATTGCCAGGGAAAGAGCCATCTTTGTGCCTCAGTTGTGATTTATGCTCCTAAGCAAGACCAAGACTATTGATAGCTCAGTGAAAGAAAAATAAATACAACAAACACAAGACAAGTTAAATATTCAATGGGGCATCAGGTTCCACATACAAGGCCAAACAGGACTACACATTCTTTGATGTCGATGAATTTGCCATGTATTTGTGTTTCTGGTGCATAGCATACCACCTGCCCAAAATGAAGAGAGGCACAGCAAAGGTGTTATTATGAGGATAAAAATGGTGGTGATTATTTGTGGATGCAACATTTAAGACAGAAATGGAGTTCAAGGAAATTTGACTCTTAACCAAATACTTCCACCTAAATAAAGATTCTGAAGAGAACAAAGACTATTTTTATGATGACACCCTTTTTCTGATATTAAAAGCAATGCTTCTTCATTAATTAAAAAACAACACCCAGGAAGGAATAAGAAGAAAGCAAAACACATCTATATTCCCACCACTTAGCTAAATTTTGTATGCTTATTTTCTCTCTTTCTCATCTATCTTTGTTTTGTCTTACAAATTTGAGTTTGTGTACATGCTAACATCATGCAGTTAACACATGATGCTGTTTCATTTAACATATGATGTCATGAGCATCTTTGTGAAAGTTTTGGAAACACATTTTGTCAAAGCCCTGTTGAGTGGATGAAGGTTGCTCTTTATTAATTTTTGAAATTAGAAATACTGCATTTGTGAGCACATTTATGCACATGTCTTAGAGCACATATTAAATTACCTTAGGAAATATTTCTAAAAGTAGATTTTTTTTAATGAAAGCGTTTTGATACATATTGCTATATCATCCTCCAGAAAGGCTGAACCAATTTAAACTTCCATTTGCAATGTTTAGAGGTATTTCCCCTGCAACCTTGACAACATTGAAGAATATAATCTAGAAAAAGGAAAAATAGTACTTTGATAAGCAGATAAGGGAAAATGCCATTGTTGTTTTAATTTGCAGGAAATATAAATACTTTTTTCTTCTTCTTAATTTTTGTTTTCCTTTTGTGATCTACCTGCTCATATTTTTTGCCCATTTTCTATTGATGTATAAATGGTTTCTTATTTCTTTGTAGAGCTTTGATATATGATACTAATATTTCCCACAGAGATTTGCTTTTATTTAAAAGTTAGTGACAATTTCCTCCCACAAACAGGCGTCTCTGATATTCATGGAGTTATCCATTCCTTTAACGATTTCTTCCTTTGCATTTAGGTTCAGATCACCTTTTCATAATAACATACATTTTCTTCTCCCTCGCTCTCTCTCTTCTTTCTTTGTCACTGTCATTTTTACATTTAATCAGGCAATACATCTGGTGTATGATATAGGACAGAAATCTCTCCAATATGTAATCAATTGTCTAAGAGCAATTTATTAAAAATTTTCTTCTTTCTCCCTTGGTTTTATTTATTTATTTTATTTATTTATTTATTTTTAAAGATTTATTTATTTATTCATTTATCTCCCCCTTGCTGCTTGTGCTTGCTGTGTCCATTCGCTGTGTGTCTTCTCCGTGTCTGCTTATCTCCCCCTTGCTGTGAGGTCTTGCTGCATCAGCCCCTCGGCGCCACATGGGCCGGCCTGCCCTCACAAGGAGGCCCCGGGAAGCGAACCCAGGGCCTCCCATATGGTAAACGGGGGCTCTATCGACTGAGCCACTCCCGCTTCCCCCCTTGGTTTTAAATGTGACTGTAAATGTGATCTTAAAAGTGCTGAACTTTAATTTGCATTAGAGCCCATTTCTGGAACTTCTCTGTGCAACTGATCCATCTGACAATTCTTACTCCAGCACCATATAATTTAAATTACTGAGGCTTTATTTATTTATTTACTTGTTTGTTTATTTACTGTGGTAAAATATACATAACTTAAAATTTATCATTTTAACCATTTTTAAGTGTACAATTCAGTGTCATTAATTTTACTACCTGATCAAGTCAGTCTTTACTCATTGCTCTTTGGGGTGTTTTCCTTGATTATTCTTCCAGATGGAATTTGGCATTTCAATTAAAATGAAATGAAACTTGAATTATTTTGAAATAAATTACATATGTACAATATTAAGTCCTTCTGTTAAAAACTTCATCCAATTCAGTAATATTATGTTTCTCAATTTATTCAAGGCTTTTAAAAATACCCCTCTGTAAAGAATAGTGTTTTCATTCATCAAATGCTATTTCTTACAATTAATAGGTATTTCATATATTTGCTGATATTGTTTGTGGAAAGATGTTATGGTGTGTATGTGTTTATTTATTAAACTTAATAGTTTTAATATTTTCGGGTCCTTCTCAAGTTTTCCTTTGCCTTCTTTATTCAAATGTATATAATCCATTTATTTTTCTTGTTTTGTTGCATTGGCTAGAACTTCAAAAATATGTAAATTTGTGATATCAAATATCCTTTTATTACTGCTCATTATAATGCCAATTCCTCCAGGGCTTCATCATTGAACAAAATGTCCACCACTGTTTTAAGATAAGATTTTCTATCATATTAAGGAAGAAATCTTTATTCTTAGCATCTTAAAATTTATATATATATGCATATATTTAAAATCAGGAATATTATTTTTCTTTGAAAATTGATATTGTTGGTAGGTTTCTGAAATCAAAGCCATTCCTTAAATTTCTGAAGTCACATTTACCTGATCATATTTATTTTCAGTACACCTAAGATTTTGATTTGTGCTGATATTTTACTTGAGATTTTTTTCATTTGTATTATCAGTAAATGGGGTCTTTGGTTTTGTGTGTACAATTATGTGTATGTGAGAGAGTGTGTATTTAAGTGTGTGCTTTCTTTGTCAAGTTTGGATTTCAGGGTTATGGAAAACAAACTGGAAACTTTCTAGTAACTAAAAAAAAAACTGAAACATTTTATATAGCATGGAAATTATTCTGTTCTTTGAGAATTTCAAAGAACTCATGCATCACCTTTCTGTGCCATCTAGGAGATAATAAGTATCTATATTTTGATATTTCTTCTACTGTTACTGATCAGTTCAAATATTCTTTCTCTTCATGACAAAGTTTTGGGTCACTTAAATTTTCCTAGAAAAGTTCTCATTTCTTCATTGTCGTATAATTTTTAAAAATAACACAAACTCCTTATTGATTTATCTAGTTCCTCACTTTCATTTTTTTCCTTTTTATGTAGTCTTTATTATTTACTTGAAAATACTTGCCCAAAATTTATCTATTTGACTTTTCTTTTCAAAGATATATTTCTTGGCTTAATCAATTTTCTAATTTCTAATTCATTATTATTATTATTTTTTCCTGATTTCAAAATTTAGTACACCTCTACAGCAATCAAAACAGTATGGTTCTGGCAAAAGAACATATAGATCAATGGAATCAAATTGGGATTCCAGAAATTAACCTTTACATTTAGGATTTATGGTCAACTGATTTTTTTTCTCTCTCACCATTTCCATTTATTTCCAAAGATTTACAAACAAGCTTTTAACCAATTCTGCACAGATTAACCATCAGCTTTCCGTTCTCTACCATCATTCTCTTTTCTGGTGACCTATATTCTAATTATAAATTCCATGAGTTTACATAATATATTTAGTTCATAATAGTGTAATGATACAGTATTTGTCCTTTTGTGTCTGGCTTGCTTCATTCAAGACAATGTCCTCCAGGTTCATTCATGTTGTCATATGCTTCACGACTTCATCTCTTCTTACCACTGCATAATATTCCATTGTGTGCATATGCTACAATTTGTTTATTCATTCATCAGTTGATGGACATCTGGGTTATTGCCAACTATTGGCCATCATGAATAATGTGCTATGAATATTGGTGTGCAGACATTTATGTGTGTCACAGCTCTCCGTTCTTCTGGGCATATACCTAGCAATGGTATTGCTGGGTTCCATGGCAAGTCTATATTCAATTTCCTTAGGATCTGCCATCAGTCCTCCACAGTGGCTGTACCATTCTACATTTCCACCAACAGTGAGAAAGCAATATTTACAGTTTTCCGACTTGTTAATAGTGGCCAGTCTAATAGGTGTGAAATATCTCATTGTAGTTTTGATTTGCATTTCCCTAATCTCTAGTGATGTTGAACATTTATTCATGGGTTTCTTTGCCATTTGTATTTCTTCTTTGGACAATTGTCTTTTCAAGTCTTTTGCCCATTTTTTTAAATGGATACATTGTCTTTTTATTTTTGAGTTGTATGATCTCTTTATATCATGGATATTAAGCCTTTATTGGATATATGGCTGCCAAATATTTCCCCTCATTGAATCGGCTGTCTTTACACCCTTTTGACAAAGTCCTTTGAGGTGCAAAAGTGTTTAATTTTGAGGAGGTCCCATTTATCTATTTTTTTCTTTTGTTACTTGTGCTTTGGGTATAAGGTTTAAGAAACTATCGCCTACTACAAGATCTTGAAGATGGTTTCCCACATTTTCTTCTAGGAGTTTAATGGTTGTTTTTTTAAATTTAGATCTCTAATTTATTATTTTTAATGAAGTTTTTCTTTCTATTTCTTTGGGTTTATCAGTCGTTCTTTTGTTAGTTAATTAAGTGGAATATGTTACTCATTTATTTTTCATATTTTATATTTACTTTTGTAGGCATTTCAGGCTTCAAATTTACAACTGAACAAAATTTTGGTTGTATCATAAAATTTTTAATGTAATTTTCAGTTTATTATAATTTTCTAAATAGTCTTTTCTTTTATTTCAGTTGACCCTAGTGTGACTTAGGAACACCTTTTAAGATTTCAAGTGGTTGTATTTTGTTGTGTCTCCTCTTTTATATTCATTTGCAAAATTTTCCCCTTTTGCAGTTTATTCAGAGCTTCTTTACGGATTAATATATAATGCATTTTTGTTGTGTTTCCTTTGTATTTGGAAAGATATTGCATTCTCTATTGATAGTATACAGAGTTGAATACATTCCTGTAATGGGATGTCTAAACTCAAGTTTAGTCCTAAGAGTTTTGAAACCATAATAGATAAAAGCCTGGGAAAGAAGGAAAATAAAGCTGTCCAATGTCTCTGTGGAGCCAGAGGGCCAGAGCCTACATAGCTGTTGGAGAGGGGAAATCTTCCATCTGAAGCAGACAGACCTCCCCATGGTTGGTCAGTCCCTGGGGTTAAGCCTGGGAAGAGGAGCTTAGCCTGGAGCACCAGAGTAGAGTTCGGCTGGCCCTGAAGATGTCTCTCAGGGAGGGGGCAAGAGCAGGGCAGGAAGGGTGGCTAGAGGGACACTGAAGGCAAAGTGGGCACAGCTGTTGGCAAGGATCATTCATTCTCTCCTCCCATCTTTCAGAACTCTCAGAAAACCCTTGCTAAAGGCTACATCTGCTCCTGGCCATGGGGGCTCAAGAGAAAGGCCCGTTGCAGGCCTCTGCAGAGTAGGAAGGGGAGCAGGTCCTGAGCCCAGGCCATGCAGGGCCCATGGGTGGGCAGCCAAGAAGACCCTCCCTAGGCCTTGCTGCTACAAAGACCCCAGCATCTTGAGGAGGCAGCCAGAGTGGTTGACTATGAGAGTTTGGTCTTTGGTATTGATGAGGTGGTGCTGGGGTTTGGTGTGGGGTTGGGGCTGTGGAGGTATAAGGAACATCAAGGAGGCACTTGTAGGGTGTTAATGCCTGCGTGGGCAGGTAGGTGCTTATAATCATCAGAACTGGGCCCATCAATTGATTTTGTTTTGAGCCAGACTACTAGGGTTAGAAACATTTTAAATGATCATTGTCAATTATCTTATTTAGAATACCCCCCCTCCTTCCTTTTTTCCTGACATGATCAGTCTAAAACTGGGAGATGTATGGTTCTCAATTTCCTCTTGTTTCTTAAGAGGTTTTGCTTTACATTTTATGAGGCTATGAGTGTGAGATAAAGGCATTCATTTATTATATCTTGATTGTGGATTACACCCTTAATCTAAAATTCCCCTCTTGGCAAGTTTAAGGCTTTGTTCTCAAGTTCTATTCCTGTTTCTACTTTGTACATACATCTTTGCTAAACTTTAAATCTTTTTTACTGACCTTGTTTGAGTTCTATCTAGTATATTTTGTATTTTGACCAAACATAAAATGTCTTTGTGTGTGCCAAGGACTTTGCTATTCCTTGCCCAGCATCTGTTCCTTCTTTCTTTGTCCTGAGTCTGGATACTTCCAGGAAATATCTGATATCCTCCTCTGCAACTCAAAAGAGCTTGACCCCACCCTAGCTCCAAGGGTGGACCTGACTGGTCTAGGTGTAACCCCACTGTGATAGGTTCAAGAACGGGCAGATAACTCAATTCTGAACTACACATTGAGAAAAAAAATGATTTGGGGACTTTCCTGGAGAGAATTTTTTTGCTTCCAATAGAGACACAAGAAAGGGCAGTCTTTCTTTTTCTGTTGGGTTTCATCCCATCTTGTGAAGGCCATCATGCTACCGGTCTGAGGATGGAATGTTTACAAGGATGGCAGAGCGAACAGATGGGAAGAACCTGGACTCTTGTAGATTTCCTTAAGCTGCTGAATAAACTGCCCTGGGGTTGTCCTATATCACGCATTCCTGTTACACAAAATTAAGTATTTCTTTATTGTTCTTTAAGCCAATTTGTGTCAGGGTTTCAGCTACTTGTAGCCAAGAGCACCTAACAGATAAAATGTGTATATTCTTACTCTTTTATAAAATTCTTATTGCATGGTTTTCACGTGTAATTTCTCTTTGTTTTTTTGGTTTTCTGTCATTTGTATATAGATAATATTTGCTATTTTTTTCTTGTGACTTGGTAAGTATGCATCTAATTTTTAATTCTATTAAAAATTGAGTAGCTTAATGTATACTTTTCAGCCTATAGTTTTAGAAGTACCAAAGTCAATATTAATAATGATAATTATGATGTTATTATTGCAGCTAATGTTTATTGAGTTTTAATATATGCCATGCACTATGCTAAACAATTTGTGTGTATTCATTCACTTGGTCTTCACTGCAGGAAATGGAGACAGAAAGTTTAAGTAACTCTTCTAAATGAAGCAGAAGCTGTCGATTGCCAACTCTATGGATGAGGAAATTAGTGCAGTTTTACTTTATGCCATGCTTTTAGTTCACCCTTCTCTTCCTGTTTTTGTGTATGTGTGTGGTTATTGGGGAATATCAGAACCAGAATATTAATAATTAATTATTTTTACATTAATTATGTTCTTTCAATTAAGAAATGTCTTCATTTTATGTTGACTCCACATTTCCTACAACATTTAGACTTCATTCTACATTTAAGTGGTTTCAATACTCATCTCCTTTCCTTTTGAACCCCAATCTTACATTCCAAATCACTTAATACAATTCATTATTGGATCAACTGATAGTTTTTGAAAAATTTTATTCAGAAGATATGTTGATTCCATATAGTTTTCACAGAATGATCTCTTGGTTGGTTATAGAATTTGGAGAGTCATAAATTTCCCTAGATATTCTATGCATTTCTTCAATCTTACATGTACGGTTGTGTAGGAGAAGTTTGTGCTTGTTATTTTTTTAATTTCCTCTTGCAATCTATCCAGTCATTTCTACCCAGATGCTAATAGTATTTTTTGTGTTTTCTTAAAAAATAATTTTAATTACATAAGCAATTCCTATAAAACATTCTTTTTATAAATATTAAGACCTTACAGATTTTTTAAAAAGTCTTATTTGACCACCCTTTTCTCAATTCAAGCCCTTTTCCCAGAGATAACCTACTGCTAGCATTTTGTGTGAATCTTTCCAGAAAGTGTTCTGTGAATTTACATACCTATCCATAAGTGTGGACAGCACTAAAGGATAGTTTGAGAATGTGTGTTGAAGGCATCAGTGAGGAGTTTGTATCAGGGTGGGTGTAACAGTCAGGGTTCTCCAGAGAAACGGAACTGACAGGAGATATATATATATATATGATTTATTGTATGGAATTGGCTCATGTGATTATGGAGACCAAATCCAAATTCCATAGGGCAGGCTGCAACCTGGAAATGCTGATAAAGGTGATGCTGAATTTGAGTCTGAATTTTTCCAGGGGAAACTGGCTAGATGAAGTTGAGGCAGGAATTCTTTCTGATTCCTGAAATCTTCAGGTCTGCCCTTTAAGATCTCCAACTGATTGGATGAGAGGCTCCCTATATTGCTTAGGGCATTCTTTTTGTTGCTTGTAGTTGCAATCAGCTGTAGATACAATCAACTGATTATAAATGCAAATCCATCTACAAAATATCTTGGCTGAACAATTGGACACCATAACCCAGTCAAAGCCAACACATGGAATGAATTAACCATCACAGTGGGGAACAGAGCAACTTGGCCACCTAAGAAAGGGGTCACCCAGCGTCTAATGAGTGATGGGTGGACACCTGATTCAATTTTTTTTTTTTTAGGAAGGACCGGGGATTGAACCCAGGACCTCGTACATGGGAAGCAGGCGCTCAACCACTTGAGCTACATCTGCTCCCCTGATTCAATTTCATTTCACAGGAAAACGCAAGGCAACTTTCTTAGGCCTGTGGCCTTGTTCTTCTTATAAGGCTCACATACCATATGAATTCCCACCTCATCTCCAGAGGTCATGGCACCAATGGAGATTCTCCCCAGACTCTGACCAAGGGGTATTTATTAAGCACCCTTGCTAGGTTTTCTCATTTCACCATGAGACTTTAGTGATACTGTGGAAAAAGCTAAGTCCTCAACTTCGAGAGCAAAAGGCCTTCCTGAGGAGAAGCCAGCTGTATTAATTTCCCAGGGCTGCTGTACCAAATTGCCACAAACTTGCTAGTTTAAAGCATCAGAGATTTATTCTCTTGCAGTTCTGGAAGGCAGAAGTCTAAAATTAAAGTGTCAGTAGGTCATGTTCCCTCTGAAGTAGTTCTATGGAAGGATCCTTCCTCACCTCTTCCTAACTTCTGGTAGCTCCTGGCAATGCTTGGCATACCTTGCCTAGTGGATGTCTCACGCCCATCTCTGCTTCCATCGTCACATGGATTTGGGACCCATCCTTTTTTTTTTTTTTTTTAAGATTTATTTATTTATTTATCCCCCCCTTGCTGTGTCCATTTGCTTTGCATTTTTCTGTGTCTGTCTGTCTCCGTTTTTGTTGGGTCATCTTGCTGATGCTCACTGCGCTCACTGTGCAGCGCGGGTCGTCAACTCACCACACCATGTGGGCCGACTTGCCTTCATCAGGAGGCCCCGGGAGTTGAACCCAGGGCCTCCCATATGGTAAACGGGAGCCCAACCAATTGAGCCACAGCCGCTTCCCTGGGACCCATCCTAATCCAGTCCAATCTTAACTTATTACATCTTAAATAACTAATTACATCTCTTTTCATGGGAAATCAGCTTGCCTGATGAGGTTGGCTCTCTGAATGCTAAAATAGAGGGAGCAAGGGAATGCTTCTCGGTCTGGGCTCTAGAGAAATGGCTCCCAAACTCTTCTTGGCTAAGTAAGCCCTTTGTACCCAGCTCTTTATGGATCCTATATGATTTTGTTTCTTGAGGGAACCAGTCTAGTAAAAATGGTTTTCCCATTTTAACTATACCCATAATTTCTGAAGAGCAGGTGATGATCTAGATTCCTGCAACCAGCTGCTGTACTTCCAGGCAACATCAAGGGAGACTGCGTGTTGGGACCAAGAAGCTTGCTGTGGGGAGACAGACACCCTCAGCCAGGCTGTGGGAAGTTTTGAAGGTAGAGTAACTTACTCCCTTTATTTGACATACATGTTGGTGTCACTGATGTTTATAAAAAAGGAACAGCCAAACTGTCCAGGGAAGTGCCGACTCGTGCATCAGCTGGGCCTGGCAGCTCTTGACCTCACCTTAGGTAGTGGGAACCTTCTGGAACCACTCAGCTTAGTAGACCTCTCCCCTCCTGTATCCATCTCCACCTTGCCATCTTGCTTTATTTTCCTCGTAGCACTTGATCTGAAATGATTTGGCCCTGTCCTCCTTCCTTGTCCATCTCTCCCTCTGGAATATAAACTTGATAAGAGCAAGGGCCCTGCCTGTCTCATCCAGAGGCAGACATGCATTTAACTTGTCGAATGAGCCCACAAGTTCATTCCTAATGAACTCGAGTGCCAGGTGGGGAAAGAAAACGTGAGGCAAGGTGACCCTAACCACACAGGGGTTCTGCTCGTGTTAGAAAAGCTTTCAGACTCTGTGTGCTGTCAAGCCCTGTGGCTTGTGGCCAAGGAAGGGTCTTTTCTTTTTTACCCATAAGAGACATTTGTAAGCTGGAGTAATGAGCCAGAAGAGAAACATGAATATAGACAAATTGTAAATTTGGAGTAGGTAGGGAGAGATGTTTGCTTGACAAAAATTTATGAAAAAATTAGTGTTTTGGCTGACTCACTGTGAATTAACAGTGTGAATAACTGTTAGAAATCTTATACTATTAATGGAATATCATGTCTAATAATACAGATAGCAACCCGATTCACTGGGGCCACCGTTTATTTCACACTAACCTTGTGCCAGGCACTGTGTGCAATGCTTTTTATATGTGAGGGCCTCTCCTGACAACCTTGGTAATATTCCCATTTTGTGGATGGAGAAACTTAGGTTCAGAGGGTTTATCTCGTACCAGGTCCCAGAGCTAGGACAGGGTGGGGCTAAGTGCATCTGACTGCAAAACTGTTGCTGTTAACCAGCGATTGCTTCACTTCTCTGGGCAGGTCCGAATGTGTCTGAGGTATTGGTTTCAGTTCTAGGAGGCACATTTTAAGACACAATAATTAAATGACAGTTTCACAGGGAGGCCATAAGCCTGGTAAAGGCTATAGAAACCACGGCATTTGGAGAATGTTCAAAGAGAAGGAGGGCGTTTCTCACAGAGGAGAAATAACTGAGAGGTGGGGGATCAGGAATGAAAGGGTGTCAAATGGAAGGGAGCAGACCTGTCCAGCCTGGCTCCAAATGGTAGAACTGGAACCACAGATGGGACTTACAGCAAAGCAGATTTCAGCACAACACAGAAACGAGTTCTCTAAAGATGAGAGGTGTGGGATGCAGCTCTTGAACCCACTCTTCCACCTTCCAAGCCTGTAGAGCCATCTGTCAGAGATGTTGGACTTCAGGAAGGAGTCGCTTCTACTTCTGAGAGCCTGGGATTTTCTAGATAGTTTTAAATTTGATTTAAAAGAAAGGCAAAGACCATTTGAGCTGATTGAAGGCGGATCTAGTCTAGGGGCAGGGGGATTATATTACTCCCGAGTTCCTTTTGAGCCTGTAACTCTTCCACTGGGGCCTAACTGGGGCACTTTTGAAGTCAGAGAGGGGGACCTGTCTTTGTTCTGACCCCTAACCCCCTTTAAAAGTACTAATTCTTAGAAGGTATTCTTGTATTCAATGTATTTCAAAGAGTCTTTCTTATGTATTTTTTGTGTGTTCAGCCTGGAGGTAGGTGCTAATTTTTCACCACCCTGTCGCAGCTCTCCTTGATCCCATCCTGTGTCAAGACCATGCCCAGTCTTGCCTCTTGTGGCCCCTCCAACCCTCCCCACCCTTAGGCACACTACCACGAGGTAGTAGTAGTCTACTGATTACTTGCTACCTGCCAGACATTATTGTAAGCCAATTACATGTTCACCCTATGTAATAGTCACACAACAATACTGAAAATTATATACTATTATTATCTGCATTTTCCAGATACTGAAAGTTAGAAAGGTTCAGTACTTTGTCCAAGTTCATACAGCTAATAAATGCAGTAATTATCTGACTCAGAGATAAGAACTGTAGCAAAAGAGTACTGGGTGTGAGGGTGGGGTGGAGTGGGGTGGAATGGGTGTTATTGAGAATTACCCCCAATCATGAACTTGGATTAATTATTACTCTTGAATTTATCTGAGATGGTTAATGTAATCCTGACTTCTGACATGGTAAGGTCATCATTAGCATTTTATTATTTCCCTCAAAGTCAATTGAAGGTAGAAAGTTAGAAGGTAAAAACTAATCTCTTTTTGACTACCACACCTTTCTTCCCTCCCTCCCTCCCTTCCTTCCTTCCTTCCTTCCTTCCTTCCTTCCTTCCTTCCTTCCTTCCTTCCTTCCTTCCTTCCTTCCTTCCCTTCCTTCCTTCCTTCCTTCCTTCCCTCTCTCCCTCCTTCCTCCTTCTTTACTTCTTTCACAAGTACTCAATTATTTCTGAGTATTTGCTCTGTGACTGACACTGTGCTATATAATTGAGATACAAAATGAGTAAGCCTCAGTCTATGTCCCTAGGGACCCCATATCTTGGAAGGGGAGATAAAAATAAAGACTATTCAACATGGCAATGGCTACAAAGAAGCAGATTTTTTAAACTGGTGTTTCAAGGAACACTCTTTGGCAAGATGTTAAGTAAGCATGCCATCAAACAGAAGTATTTTGAGTTAAAATAAGTTTAGGAAATGCTAGATTAAATCAAATTAAACAAGTTTTTAACTGGGGAATTTTCAGATCCTTTAAAATGCTAATGTGTATTCCAAGTGATTAAAAGGGGAAATTTTAGGTTGCATATATATTACAAGAAAAAAAAATCCATAGGCCTGTATAACACAAACAAGTGAACCCTTCTGTAAACCATGGATTATAGTTAATGGTGCAGTTATAAACAAGTTCTGTCATCAGTTGTAACAAATGTATCACACTAATGCAAGGTGTCAATAATTGGACAGTATATGGGGAACTCTGTATTTTATGTATGATTTTCTGTAAGCCTACACTTCTCCAACTAAAAAAAAAATAAGAGATAATGTGCACACTGAATCTCTGAGAAGGGAACAGAATGCATTTCCCAAACCCATTTGACCTCAAAACCTTCTTTTGTTTATAGCACACAATAAAATATCCATTATTTGTCCCATCCATCCCCTTCTATCTAACCTTCTTTCCATTCATCCAATATTTCTTGAGTACTCACTATGTGCCAGATACTGTACTGCATCCTGGGCATCCAACAGTAAACAAGTCTGTGGGATTTGTATCCTAGTGTGGGAGACAAATGTCAAACAAGCAAACAATTACGTAAAATAAGCAGAGTGCGGTAAGACCCACTTAGGAAATAGCCAGGGTTCTAGGATGAGGAAAAAACAGGATGATGCACTTAAGTGGGTGGTCAAGAAAGCCCTCTGTGAGCAAAAGACATTTAAAACGACCAGATTTGCAAAAAGCAAGAGCCAAGAGTGATCCAGGAAGAGGAAACAGCAAGTGCCAAGACCCTGGAATGCAGAAAAGCCAGCCAGTGAAAAGATACTGACTCTATAGGACCTAAGTACCACAAATGACTATAAGTGACTGTGTGTGTGAGTGTACATGTATGTACATCTACACTCACACATAAACAATATATATAAACACGGGTATTATGCATACTATGTATTATTCTATATAGAGGTGTGTGTTTGTGTATGTGCATGTGTGCATGTATATGTCCAGCTTGTTTGTTTGACTCACATAAAGCCTGTAATTTGTCATTGGTTGACATGTCTCGTCATCTCTTAGCCTATAGATTTCCTCTTTATCCATCTTGTTATTGTCTTTTCTTTTGCTGTTGAAGGAACCATCAACTGCCAGCTATAAATCCTAAATGTGGGGCTACACTAACCCTTAGTCCTGGCCCCTGACACACCAGCACAACCTGTCCCATAGAAGGAAGGTCCTGATCCTGAGGGATGCAAGCCAGGGGGTGGGGGTGGGGAAACCCTCAGTATAGCCATTAACTGTGTCACCAGGTAAAGCTTCTGCCCTCCAACTAGCAGAGAACATGTCCCTCCCATATTAAATCATGGTCATGTCTTGTTTTTGTTATGGTCACTGTGTCCTTTCACCACTATTTCCTTATTGTAGGGTCATGGCACCAAAGATGAAATCAAACCACCTCCTCCACATGCACATTAAGAACCTAAAATTACTTGGATAGGACAGGAACCTATTGTTCCTGGTCACCCTTGATCTGGTTATGGTGGTAAGATTCACACAAGACAGAATTCACAAACTAGAGCTGCAGTTGCTAAGATGGACCATAAAATGGATCAGTGCCATCACTTGTAGGAGTAAGAGAAGGAAAAGAAATTGAGGTTTCATCTGGAGGGTGAGAGAAGCAACCAGACAATGCCTCATAATGGAAAGGAAGGACCCTGATCTCAAAATGACCAGGCTTTGGTGGAGAGAACTTGAGTGTCTCTAAGAGCAGTTAGTTCATATTTGAGTGTTGTGATTTTTGAAGCATTTGGCATGATTAGATTTGAGTGAAGCAGCAAAAAACAGCATCTTCAGCAACTCTGTATTGCCTTCAGAGGAATGATACTCAAAACTCTTGGCTGGTATTCAAGTCTCTGCCCATCACAGCCCAGTCTATTTTGACAGCTATATCTTCCTTTCTTCTCCTACTGGAATCTTCAGCTGCTCCCCAAACATGCCTTGTGCCTTCCTGTTTCCTTGCATTTGCTCACCTTTTTCCCTGACCCTGGAACACTCTTCCCACAGCCCTTCCTGTGCGCACATTATCCAGAATTCTGGATGACACTCAGACTAAACAGGGACTAGTTAAGCAGCAGCAGTAGGTAGGGTCAGATTGAATGCAAGGGAAAGAAAGTCTTGCTCAAAATGATCTGGAGCTCGGTGCCAAGAGGTTCCTGGAAGCCCAGACAGTGGGAGGTGAGCATGAGAGCCTTCACTCCAATCTGGCACCCTCAGTACAGCTCAACTCATCCGGAAGGGAAGCACAAAGAAAACACGTTGAACAGAATTATATGTGCTCATTTCTTAACAAAGCTTTCAGATTTAATTGTAGGAAATGTTTGTTTTGGTTTGGATTTCAGTAGTTTTAAGAAATCATTTTCTCTCCCAAACTAGGTCATTTGAATTATCTGCTGATAGTTCAAATCTGTAGATAATTTGCTTTTACTCACATTCCTAAGAACTAATTACCTGTACATATAAAATGATGAAATCTCATTATATTTTCTTTTAAAAATCTGACATGCATTTAATTACATTAGTCAATTATTACTGTACATGCTGAGGATTTGCTATTGACCATCTCGTGCTGGAATATTTAGTGCACAGATGTGTTACTTTAATTAAACAAATGTGATTACACACATATCAATTTTTATTTGGTTTCAAAGCTCACAATCTAAAAGTGACGCATTTGGCAAAGCTGTGTGGCGCAGTGCTGGTTACCAGGAACCAAGCAAGAGGTGCTTTAGTGGGAGAATGTGAGTGCCTGCCACTCTGCATGGGAAACGAAAGCCACAAGTGAGTTTTTGTAGGTATATAAGTGCCACTGAACGAACCCAAGAAGGGAAATAAACAAGCCTGCTCTGAATCATCCTAGCACAACTTCAGATTTGCTCTCATATATAAAAATCAGGGACCAGGCTTGGAGAACCTACAGGAAACTCATCTAATAGTCAATTCATGTAAGAGTGGGAATCACTTGATACTGGTGCTTGGTTAAATAGGCCAGCTGGTATTTCTCTTTAAAATCAAGGGTAAAATAGGACAACATCAGAGCATAGGGCTTGGTCTCTGGGGCATTTTTTCTCCTGTATCTGACAGTGTATCCACAGGCTCTGAGGTTGGCATCAAGAAGGATACCCATCACCCAGTACCTAGTTCAAGCCAAGTAGTTTTGAATAACAATATGAAAATTTAGATAGAAAATCTGGGTGTGCTTTGCAAACTGGAGAAATGTAAAGTTCTCTACCTCTCCTGACACAATGGCCATGCATATGAGGTACTTAGTAAATAGTCTTGGGTATTAAAAAAGGCAATTAGGTCATTCCATTAATCAACAAACACTTACCAAGCACTGTATAAGCTGGTGGCTAATGGGTATAAACAGAAAGGCTAGAGGTTTGTCTACACAGAGTGCAGGCTAGCTATTTCCTTTGGCCTCTCACACAAGGGATTGCTGTGCTGGTTCTCAAGAGTTCCTTTGGGCTACATAGGCATTAGAAAAAAGTCTAACAAGTCAAGTCAACCAAAAGTTCTGCTTAATCTGTCTCCAGGTCTCCTGGATGCAAACAGCATCTCCAAGGAAGAGGTTGGTGTATTAGTTTCCTGGCTGTTTAAACAAATACCATACAATGGGTTGGCTTAACAACAGGGATTCATGGTTTCAGAGACTGGAAGGCTTGCTCCCCCCTGGGGTCAGTGTCTTCTGGCTGGCTGGCAACCTTGGGGGCTCCTTGGCTTTTCCATCACATGGCAATGCACATGGTGGCATCTTCTTTTCCAGGTTTCATTGACTTCCAGCTTCTGGCTGCTCCCCATGGTTTCTCTTTCCGTTTTTCTCCCCAGTTTCCTTTGCTTATAAGGACCTCAGCCATACTGGATTAAGGCCCACCCTCATTCAGTCTGGGCACACCTTAACTAATAGCATCTTCAAAGGTCCTGTTTACAAATGGACCAGGGGTTGGGACCTGACCATGCTTTTTGTGGGGAACATGATTCAATCCCCAATAGTTGGGGAGCAGATGAGATGGAACATTTTTGGATTCCCAAATCTACCCTGAGTACGGAGAGCTCACTGAAAGGCTGAGGACTGTGCCATCAAGTCTGGGTGCAGAGGGAGCTTTGCTAAGGGAGGGGCTTTGGCATGAGACAGAGCTGGACACCCAGGTCAAGCAGAACACCTACCTGCATGGCTTTAATCCCCTGTCATGACTGTTTCTTCATCTAAGTGGTGATGATGAAACCCTCCTCATACAGTTATGATGAGGATTATGGATGATAGATATGTGATGCCCAGGACTTAGTAGGTTCTCAGGAAATTGCTGTTGGAGGTGTTAGGGGTGAAAGAATTGGTATGAGATAGCTGGGAAAGGCTAGTTGTTGAAACGGTTGCTTTCAGTCATTTTACCTATGCCATTTTTCCTTTTAGCATGATGCATGTCACTGCCTTGTTCCTACCTCTGGAGGACAGCCAATGATGAATACACTTGCAGAGTAGAACCAAGAGGTTATCTGCTCCAGTCCCCTTGAAGTATACAAGGTCTATTAGCGTTTAAGTGTCAGAGCTAAGAATCAAACCCAGATCTTCAAGTTAAATGTTCCTTACATTGTGCTTCTCTATGGGATGATTATTATATACCATTCACAAACACTTTCATTTGAGAAGAGGAATATGGGGAGGGCAATAACAAACCCAAGATAATAGTGGCATTCCAGGGCCCTTCTAGTCGGTGAGAAATTGTTGGGATATTCCTGCTTTCCTGGTAGGTCTCATGCTATCTACCTGAGTGGCCACCATTTTTCTTATAAATTAGACTTGAGATTCCCAACCCATGTGGCTTGAGATATAGACCCCCTTATCCAATGGGGATTGGGGCAGCCTTCTCCAGGCTCCAAGCCCCTTATCTTTCTCTTATTCAAATATCCTTGTACTATACAAATATGGTTTTCTATGTGTGCCACAAATAAGCAAGTTTGGGAAGCATTGCTTTATCTAGACTAGCTGATTCATAAGACATAGCTTATGGGTTGGTCTTTGAATAATTATATAACCACAGCACATCAAGTTATTTGAGCCTCAGTTGCTTATCTGCAAAATGGATATAGCAGTTTTGCTATAAGGGTTAATTGAGACAGTTCAATATAGTGTCTGAAATATCATAGATGCTCAATAGCAGTGAGTCAAATAGACCACTTATTTTTTTGGTTTGTAATCATATTTGTTAAAATAGTAAAACTTCTGGCTTTCACTGTTCTCACAGCTTGGTAGATGGCATCAGGATATGATTTAGCTGTTCGAGCTTTGAGCATTGGCTGTGATTTGTGCCTCTTCTCCTTGCCTCTTTTCAAGTTCCATTTGGTCCACCAGCAGAGGTTGGACTGATGCGGTCACTGCTTAGGGCAGCAAGACTGGAACTGGCCCCTGCTGTCACTACCTCCCAAAGGGAACCCAGGGCTCAGCTCAGGCCCAACCCTGCACCCGCACCCCACCCCACACCCCGTGCCTCACCGGCTGCTGAGCTCATCCTTTGCCAGGGCCAATTATAATTAAAACCAGATTTGTAGGAAGAAACACGCGTGCATGAAGCCAAAGCCTGGAATTGCTTACCCGAAAACGATTTCCCTCCTCCTTCTGCTCCAGTTCTTCAGCCTTACCAAAAGCGGAGGTGGGGAGTGAGGAGAAGAAATGGGGTTTGCACAGCGTGTGCTGAGGCGAAGCAGTCCTGGACAAGCGGCAGGCAGGCCGTCATTCTCCTCTTCGCCCCATCCTAGTCGGGGGCCCAGCCCTAGGTCACCCAGTCAAGACTAGCTGAGGGCCCTGGGTCTCTCCTCTATGGGGGCAGGTCAGTGGGTTGAACCCAGCTCTGGGGGCGGGGGCTGGGCTGCTCGCCCACTGTACCTCATTATGTATTCCTTCATTGTTTCCTATGCAAATTAAGTTAATGAGAATTAGGAACATAATGGAGCCCATTCACCGTTCTAGTCGCTGGAAAATGGGTTTGACTACCAATTTTCCATTACAGCTGTTTTGTAATTACCGTGGAATACTCTGAATTCTAATGGAGATGCTGAGCAGCCTGACAGCCTCT
>JAQZBX010024032.1:0-30435 GCA_029593785.1 Cabassous unicinctus
GGGGGAGGGGGAAACCTTAAAAAAAAAAATTTGGAAATAGCCTAAGACACCTCTGGAATACCATCAAGTATACCAATATAGACATTATGGAAGTCCCAAAGGCAAAAAAAGGATAGAGAGAAGTGGAAGGAATATTCAAAGAAATAATGACAGAAATCTTAACCAAACTAGACAAAAGAAATGAATATCACATTCAAGAAGTCCATCAACACCAAACAAGAAAAACATGAAGCACAATACATGCAGATACATATGGTCAAACTGTTGAATGCAAAGAACAAGGAGACAGTTCTAAAAGCTGCAAAAGAAAAGCAATGTGTTCTATAAAAGAAGTCCCAATTAGACTGAGTGCCAATTTCTCATCAGAAACCATGGCAGCAAGGAGGCACTAGGTTGAAATACTTAAAATTCTGAAAGAAAGCAATTGCCAAACAAGAATTTTATATCCATCAAAGACCGTCTATAAAAAATGAGAGAGCGATTAAGACATTGTCAGATAAATAAAAGCTGAGGGAGTGCATTACCAGTAGACTTGCCCTGCCTGCAAGCAATGCTAAAGGGAATTCTTCAGACTGAAAGGAAAGGACACTAGTCAGTGGTTCAAAGTGGCATAAATAAATAAAGACCTCTGATAAAGGTAATCATTTAGGCAGTTATAAATGCTAATACTATTGTATTTTAATTTTGGCATGTAACTCCACTTCTTACTTCTTACCAGGTACTAAAGTGCAAATGCATGAAAAGTAATGATAAATCAATGGTTTTGGACATACAATGTAAAAGATATATAATTTATAACAAGTACAAAAAGGTGGGGGGGAAGGAAGGGTATAGGAGCACTATATATACTACTGCAGTTGGTATCAGATAAAAAATGATTGTTTATATATTTAGAATGCTAAATTTTAACCCCACGGTAACCACAAAGAAAATATATGAAAAATATATCCAGGACGAAATGAGAAGGGACTCAATATGGCACAATACCAAAAAATCAAACAAATATCAAAGTAGGCATTAACGGAAGACTGAAGGGACAAAAAAAGGTGTAAGGCTTACAAAGGTTAAATAAAGGCAAACTGGAAGGAGAAATCCTGCATTATCATAATTATTTTAAATGTAACTGGCTTAAACTCTTCATTCAAAAGGCAGAGACTGGCAAAATGGATTAAAAAAGCACAACCAATCTATATGCTGTTTATAAGAGACTCACCTTAAATGCAAAGACATAAGCAAGTTGAAAGTGAAAGGAAGGAAAAAAACATTTACCATGCAAGTAGTAACCAAAAGAAAGGTGGGGTAGCTATACTAAAATCAGATAAAATAGATTTTAATCAAAAACTGCTACAAGGATTCTGATGATGTTCTTTAATAATTTGTAACAAATGTTCCACAACAATGTAAGGTGTTGCTGGAGGGGTGTTGGATGGGAATTCTGCATGATTGTTTTATAAGCTCACGACTTCCCTAATAAAAAATGAGTAAAATAACTGTTATAAGGGACAAAGAAGGACATGATATACTCATAAAGGGGTCACCTTAACAAGAAGATGTAACAATTATAAATATGAAACAAATACTGTCAGATTTGAAGGGAGAGGGAAGCGGGTGTGGCTCAGTGGACAGAGCCCCCGTTTACCATATGGGAGGCCCGGGTTCGCGTCCCGAGGCCTCCTTGTGAGGGCACGCCGGCCTGAGCGGTGCGGTGGGCTGATGCAGCAACCTCACGGCAGGAAGCGGGTGTGGCACAATGGATAGAGCCCCCGTTTACCATATGAGAGGCCCCGGGTTCGCTTCCTGGCGCCGCTGAGGGCAGGCCGGCTCGCACAGCGCCGCGCCGTGGGCTGATGTGGCAAGACCTCACAGCAAGGGGGAGATAAGCAGCGAATGGACACAGCAGCACAAGCAGCAAGGGGGGGACAAATAAAATAAAATAAATAAATCTTTAAAAAAAAAAAAAAGATTTGAAGGGAGAAATTGACAGTTCTACATTAATAGTGGACTTTAATACAGTACTTTCAGTAATGGATAGAACATCTAGTCAGAAGATCAAAAAGGAAACAGAGGACTTGAACAATCATCTAAATCACCATATACAAAAATCAACCCAAAATAGATGAAAGATCTAAAAAAAGAGCCAGAACTATAAAACAGCTAGAAGGAAAACATGAGGAAGCATCTTCAGGATCTTGGGTTAGGCAATGGTTGCTTAAATTTTACACCCATAGCACAAGCAACAAAAGAAAAAATAGATAAATGGGACCTTACTGAAATTTAAAACTTTTGTGCATCAAAGGACTTTATCATGAAAGTAAAACAGCAAACTACATAATAGGAGAAAATATTTGGAAACCACATATCTGATAAGGGTCTAATATCCACAAGATATACAGAAATCCTTCAACTCAACAACAGAAAGAGAAAAACCCAATTTAAAGTGAGCAAAAAAGTATATGAAAAGATGCTTAACATCATTAGCCATTAGGGAAATAGAAATCAAAACCACAATGTCATACTATTTCACACCCATTAGAATGGCTACTGTTTTTAAAAAATGGAAAATTACAAGTGTTAGAGAGGATATGGAGAAATAGGGACATTCATTCATTGCTGGTGGCAATGTAAAATGGTGTAACCACTATGGACAGCAGTTTGGCAGTTCCTCAGAAGGCTAAGTATAGAATTACCACCTGACCCAGCAATACCCTTCTATGTGTATACCCAAAAGAATTTAAAGCAAAAAAAAAAAGGATTAAAGCAGAGACTCAAACAGATAATTTACACAACAACTGCTAAAAGACAGAAGCAAACCAAGTGTCCATCAACCTACGAATGGATAAACAAAATGTGATATATACATACAATGGAATATTATGCAGCTATAAAAAGGAATGAAGTTCGGATACATGCAATAACATGGATGAACTCAAAGACATCATTTTGAGTGAAATAAGACAGACACAAAAGGACAAATATTGTATGATCTCACTGACAGGAAATAACAGAATAAGCAGAAACTAGTCAGAAATAAGCAGAATAGTCAGAAACTAGAATGTAGCTTACCATGGCCAAGGGTGGGGATCAGGAATGGGGAGTTAATGCTTAAACTGTACAGTTCCTGTTTGGGATGATGGAAAATCTTGGCAATGGATGATGGTGATAGTAGCACAACACTGTGAACATAATTTAATAAAATTGAAATATATGTTTAAATTTGACTAAAAGGGGCGATTTTATTTTGTTTATATGTTACTAGAATAAAAATTCAAAAAAAAGAAAAAAATTAATAACCATAGGACTGTACAACACAGAGAACCATATAGTAAACCATGGACTAATATTAATAATACAATTATAAAAATATTCTTTCATGAAATGCAGCAAATGAACCACACTAATGCAAGGTGTTAATAATAGGGTAATGTATAGGAACTGTGAGATTTATGCACAATTTTTCTGTAAACCTACAATTTTTCTAATAAAAAAATGAAAAACAAAAAGTAGGAAAAAAGATATAAAAGAGTAGAAGTATTTTAATATTAAATTCAAAGTACATTCAAATTCTCTCTTCTATAAGAAATGGATACTATTAGCATACTTAATAGATATTGCATCATGGAGGTGGATTAAGCTAAAAAGGCTATCCAGAAATCTAGTCAAAGGACCTATCCAGCAAAAAACTTTGACCCTATATGGGAGAAAAAAAAATGGTGAAGAAATGAATATTTGAGTTAAAATTAACTGTTTAAAATTTGTATCATTTTTTTTTGATTCCCAGCTAACCAACTTTTCAATTATCTACTCAACATATCACAAATGAGATCTTCATATGCAGCTACCTCAAAAATTTATTGCATTATTGTGATGAATAAATAGTACTTAAACATGTTGCCCAGTACTTAGTAAGCATTCAGTATTTCTATCTTCCAAAACATATAGAAACATAATAGGTGTGCTATTTCCTTCATATGCTGTTATTTTTTTTGTATCATGTATATTATATAGTCTTTATACAGCGTATTATTAGCCATATAATTTCTGGGCGGCCCTCAAAAAAGTGAAGCAGTCCAATACTCCTAAAAGCCCCCAGGAGACTGCAGTCTCCCAGGGCTATACTTATGATATTTTAAGTTGACAAGAACACAGGAAAAATGAATGAGGGCCTGGTGTGGTACCAGTGCAGGGAGCAGCAGCTCTCTGAACAGGGAACTTACAGAGAGAAAGGTCAAGGATCCAGTCTGAAGAGAGTGACTAAGGTAATAAAGGCAGAAGCCAGAGAAAAGTAATGCAGAAACTGATAATCACTTGTAGGCAGCAAACCTGTAAACTGAAGAGAAGGGTCTGGTGATTCAACCTGTAGCTCAGAACTCCTGATCGACACAGTTATTAAAATGCTTTCCCAAATTACTTAAAAACAAAATCACATTTCTTAAAAGGTAATGTCATTACGACCTTAAAATGAATTTTAAAATGCTTCACAGACAGGAAGCAGCTGTGGCTCAACTGGTCGGGCTCCCGTTTACCATATGGGAGGCCCCAGGTTCGATTCCCGGGGCCTCCTTGTGAAGGCAAGCCAGCCTGCACAGCATGGTGAGCTGACACAGCAAGATGACCCAACAAAGGGAGACAAGCAGACACAGAAAAACGTACAGCAAATGGACACAGCGAGCACAAGCAGGAAGGGGGGGATAAATAAATAAATAAAAATAAAGTAAATTAGCCTAAGGCTTGAAAAAATTCATTGAAATGCTTCCCTATTTTAAAAAAAAAAAAAAGCTTCACGGAAAAACTGCTACATAAAGTAATATGCTCTAAAAATAAAAAATATATATAAAAAAAGAAATGTGCTCTAAAATTATAAAATTACAATGAAGTACTTTTTCACCTATTAAAGTTGGGGGTGGGGTGGGGAATGGTAATACTAATATCCAATCTAACAAGGACACAGTGAAACAGTACTAGTAATACTATCCTGTTGAGAAGCAATTTGAACAAATGTTTCAAGACTAATGAAGCAATTTGAACAAATGTTTCATAGCTTTTGACTCAAAAATCATACATCTGGGAACCTACCCAAATTAAAAATATGAAGAAATATAATTGCTCAAAGGTGTTTCCTGCAATATGTCTTTATAATAGTGAAAATTCATTATGATTGTGTCGCAGAAAATATTTAACGTTTTTAAAAATAGGCAACATCAGTGACTCTGACCAGAAGCATCTGCATACAGTCTGATCAAGCACAAGATGCACACTTCAGATAATCTGTGGATTCAAAATTATTTCCTCTTAAGAAAAGCCCATCAACCTAAGGAGTCATATTAAAATAATTTCCATTTTTTTTAAAAAAAGAAAATAAGGCAACAAAACTGAACACAGACTACAAATGATATAAAATATGCTCATGAAAAAGGCTGTAAAAATCTCTGAAATGATGATGGCATTACAGTGATGGAATTAAAAAATGTTTTTTTCTATTTCCTAAACTTTTTGAAATTCATTTTACTCTTAGAATTAAAACAAACTATATTTTAGATGCATGCACCTCAAAAGGTTCAATCCTTTATTATTTCATTCACATAGTAATCTCCAAATGATAAAACTAGAGGTTGGGGGATAGAAGGTTGTGAATACAAAGGACAGCACTAAGGAATTCTTTTGTGGTGGTGGAACACCTCTATATCTTGATTGTGATGTTAATTACACATAACTGTACATGGGATAAGTTGCACAGAAGGATAAACACACACAAGTGCAGGTTTAAAAAAAATGCGGTGAAAACTGTATACAGTCTGTAATGTAATTAACAGTAATGGACCAGTGTCAATTTCTTGGCTTTCATATACTGTATGACAGCTATATAAGATGTCACCACTCAGTGAAGGGTACTTATGATTCTATTATTTTTACATCTTCCTGTGAGTCCCTAATTCAAAATAAAAAGTTAAACATCTATATGCCCTAGCATACATAGTATTAAACTTTTGGAAGGAAAGGAAGAAGAAATATGGGGATGTAAAATGAGGCTTGTAATATGTAACTTCCAAGGCACTATATTACCTAGGTTTTCACAAAACTCTATAGGAAGCAAATAGCAACCTTTAGATTGAAGATAATTTACTTAGGTCAAGCTTGAATAAAAGGCTTCAATTTAAATGAAAATAGCAATCAATTTTCAGAACATGCTTAACTGAATAGTTTTGAACCTCAAAGCCTATACTTGCATAATCGTCTAAGTAACAGCCTCCAGAACTTTCTTCTTTGCCAGAAAACATTTTTAACAGATACAGGATTTTCTCACATATATGCAATTTAAATATATGAACGACTACTACAGACAAAGCATATAATAACTCATCACCTCTGGACTGTGCTCCATGATAGCAGCCACATATGACTTAATTTACCATTTTAAATCTCAATGCCTGACACAGTTCCTGACACTTGGTAGGTTCCCAATAACTACCTACTGAATCTATCAGTCAATGGATGAATTCATGTACGAGCCAAGGAGGAAAAAAAAAAAGGTGAATTTAGATAGAGCCCAGTTTCTATCAATTCGCCAGGCAAATGATTTTAACCAGTACTGACCCCTAGTATCAATGCAAAAGTTGACGTTATGAAAATCCCAAGTTGCCTCCTCTGACCTCTCAAATATTAAAGGTTTGTTTAATAACTAGTCAAAGAATTGAACTGGTATAAGAAAATCTGCCTCTTTATGCTTTCAAGAAAGCCAGATTTTCCTTTCTATGTGCAAACCCATCAACTTTTTGAACCGAAAAATCTTAGCTGGAATTATGCAAAGCACCAAAAACCCCTCCAGGGAAGCGGATGTGGCTCAAGCAGCGTGGGCACCTGCCTACCACATGGGAGGTCCCGAGGTTCGGTTCCCGGTGCCTGCTAAAGACGACAAACAAGACAGTGAGCTGACATGGCGAGCTGATGCAACAAGATGATGCAAAGAGGAGACAGAATGAGGAAATACAATGAGATACATAATGAGCAAAGAGTGGATGTGACTCAAGCAATTGAGCATCTCCCTCCCATATGGGAGGTCCCAGGTTTGGTTCCTGGTGTCTCCTAAAATGAAGACAAGCACACAATGAGCAGATAGTGAGCACAAAGAATGGTGGAAGGGGGGGGTGGAGAATAAATAAAATCTTTAAAAAAGAAAAGCCAAAAAACCCCTCCACAAGTTTTAAATTCTCAACAATTATATTTAAGTATATTTATTTTATGACTTTATACATATTGATCTATTTTATTACATATTATGTTTAAATCCACATATATAAATATAAAAATAGAAATGCAATTACACTAGTACTTACTACCATATGAGACACCTAAATCAGATAGTAATTCATGCTCACAGGTTATTTATCATTCAATAGTCCAGGGCACTAACAATAAAACAGTGAACAAGACACAGACCATGCCCAGACTAAGCTAATAGTCTAGTAACTTAGAAGGCAACTGTAGTTAGTAAAAATAATCTTAAAATAGAAAATCAGTTTGCACTAGCACTACCTCTTATTAGCTCTATGTCTCTGAGTCTTAGTTTCCAGAACTATTAAAATAGCTATTCTAGTCATGAAGGTTAAAAAAAAATCATAAAAGACAAAAATGCTTTGCAAACTAGAAAGCACTATACAGACATAAGGAATATTATTTTATTTATTTATTTATTTTATTTATTTCTCTCCACCCCCTCATTGTTGGCATTTGCTGTGTCTGTTCATCTTCTTTGTTTTTTTCTTTAGAAGGCACCAGGAACTGAACCTGAGACCGCCAATGTGGGAGGGAGGCGCCTAATCCCTTGAGCAACCTCCGTTCCCTGCTTTGTTGTATCTCCCATTATGTTTTTTCTTCTTGTGTCTCTTGTTGTGTCATCTTGGTGCGTCAGCTAGCCGTGCCTGCCTATCACGTCAGCTAGCTGTCTTGCTCATCTTCTTTAGAAGGCACCGGTAACTGAACCACAGACTTTCCACGTGGTAGGCAGGAGCCCAATCATTTGAACCACATCCACTTCCCAGGTATATTATTATTGCCCTTAGTTTTTCATTAAGAAAAGCTACCATACCTCCCCGCAGATTGCTTATTAGTTGCAAGGGGAAAATAACAGAAAGGAGAAACTAGACAACACCTTCATCAAAATTAAAATCATTAATAAGGCACAAATTGACATTATGTGTCTCCAGATGTGATTTCCTGAGAGACAGATCACTTCTGTAGTATTCTGACTGAAAACAGGCAACCTGAATTAAATCATGAGGTAAATGAGGATCAAATCAGATAAATACAAATGAAAAAAATATTCTACAAAATAACTGGCTTGTATTCTTCCAAAATGTCAATGGCAATGAAAGGAAAAGAAAGGCTAAGGAACTCTTCCAGATTAAAGGAGACTAAAGAGAAATGACAATCAAGTACAATATATGATCCTTTAGTGAGGTCCAATTGACAAAATTAGAATATAAATTGTAGATTAGCTAAAATATTATATCATTGTTAAATTTATGGAGTTTGGTAACTGTACTATGATATGCTTATTCATGAAAAATTTAAGAACACTAGGATACTATTCTCCAGGGTTTAATTATAAGCACTAAGCTAGGGAAGCGAATGTGGCTCAAGCGACTGGGCTCCCACATACCACACTAGAGGCCCGTGGTTCAGTTCCTGGTGCCTCCTAAAGAAGACAAGCTGGCACGAGACAGGTGCAGCAAGCTGACACAACAAGAGACACAAGAAGAAAAACAGAGACACAACAAAGCAGGGAGCAGACGTTCTCAGTGCCTCCTAAAGAGGACGAGCAGGACAGCGAGCTGGCGCGATAGGCAGGCATGGCAAGCTGACACTACAAGATGACGCAACAAGAGACACAAGGAAAAACATAACAAGAAACACAATAAAGCAGGGAATGGAGGTGGCTTAAGCGATTAGGCACCTCCCTCCCACATTGGAGGTCCTGGGTTCGGTTCCTGGTGCCTCCTAAAGAAACAAAGAAGATGGAACAGACACAGCAAGTGCAAACAACGAGGGGGTAGGGATAGATAAATAAATAAAATAAATCTTAAAAAAAAAAAGCACTAAACCACAAAATTTTAAAGCATGATTAAAAATCACTTTACAAAATTAATATAGCAAAAGTTCTAGGGAACTTCACAATCAAAACTTACAAAACAGAGAAAAAAAAATATGGCACCATGAGCAAGAGCCAGCAAAAACAAAGACAGCAGAATCATATCTGCAAAGATTTCAGATACTGGAATTATCAGATACAAAATGCAAAAAAATTAATTGTATAGATTTTTTAAGGAGTATTAGAAATCTTGAGAACATGATAAAGAAAGGGAATAAGACTACTTAAAAAAAAAAAAAAACAGGATAAAGCAGACTTTTAAAAGAACCAAATGAAATTTCTAGAAATGAAAAAATATAATAATTTTTTTAAAAACCCTCAATGAACTAGTTGAACACAGCTGTAAAGAGAATTAGCTAACTGGAAGGACACTATCCAAAAGGCAACACAGAAAGATTTTTTTTAAATGGAAGATATGAAAGAGAGATTAAGAGGCATGGAGGATAGAGTAAGAATCTAATATACTTCAAACTCAAGTTTCAGAGAAGAGAAAACAGAAAAGATAAAACCTGAGAAAATGGTCAAAAATTGTTAACACAAATTTTCAGATTCCAAAGCCTGGTGAACAAGGCAGGACATATTTAAAAGAACCAACTTAACCCCTATCTCACACCTTATATAAAAATTAACTCAAAATGGGCCAGAGACCTAAATATAAAAGCCAGGTCCTAGAAGAAAATGTAGGAAAGAACCTTCCAGATCTTGTGGTAGGAGGTGGTTTCTTAGACCTTATACCCAAAAAAGCATGAACAATGAAAGAAAAAAATAAGATAAATGAGACCTCCTCAAAATTAAACACTTTTGTGCTTCAAATGATTTTGTTAAGAAGGTGAAAAGGCAACCTACTCAATGGGAGAAAATGATTTACACTTGTAAATTTGTGGGCAAATAAAAATGGAAAAAATACACATATGAAATTAAAAAGAAAAGCATGGGAATGAGTAACATAAAATTCAGGTGGTTTCTTAGGGAGCTTAGAGTAGAACACAAATGATGAGGAGTACAAAAGGGCTTGAAGGTGCTGGCAGATTCTGTATCTTAAGCCGCTTGTTCATTTTTTAATCCTTTAAACTGCACAAATACTATAGTACATGTTTTTTGCATGTGTGATAAAAGCAAATTTTAAAAATCACTATAGAAAAAAAAAAAAATAGTGCTCACTCCTCCCAAAATATAGACTATTTCTCAAACTCTGGTTTAAAATTTAAACAATAAACAGATTCATTGTTTCATTCAACCAATTAACACTTTCCTAATCTTTGCCTTTAACTGAGCTAAAGGGTGGACATGAAGATTTCCAACCTCTCTTCTTCCTTGTCTTCCTAATCCTATAGAGCTGCCTGTCCAATAAAGTAGCCCCTAGCTACATGTGACTACTCACATTTAAATTAATTAAATAATACTTAAAATTCAGGTCCTCAGTAACACTAAGATGTTTCAGTTCTTAGCAGCCATCTGTGGGCTACCATATTGAACAGCACAGATACAGAACATTTCCATAATTGCACAAAGCTCTAATAGGCAGTGCTGCTATACTGCATTTCATTATAATACTAGAAACATCCAGAAATTAGTAATCTTTAAATATAAACATAGGAACATTTTAAAAATTGACTAAATCTCATTTTAAAGTCATTTTATTTCTATGAAACTACAGCTCCTTAATACTATTTAAAACATTTTGCTGTTTATTAAAAAAATTTTAGAAAATATCAGAAATTCTTCACTGCCCCCTATGTCCCCTCAAAACACATCAGAACACAGGATGGAAAAAAAAAAGAACCAAAATTAAATGAATAGTTAAGCACAGTGCCACTAAACTGTAATACAAGTCACATAATGGGTATATGAAAATTCACAACATACTACCTATAGGCCTTCTTGTGGGAATCAATTTAAGTTGACAGTATTTGAAAATGCTGTTTACAACCTACAACTTCTCTAATTAAAATTAAAAAAAAAATAAAGGTGTGGTGAATAGAAACATTTTACCTGTGCAATTAGGAACAACCTGTGCCATGCAATTTTTAAGACAGTCAAGTTGCCAAGTAATTGGTTCTCTCACTATGCCTTTTGATTTATAAAGCTTCTTTTCTGCAATAAGTTACAAAGCTGTACTCTAAGATTATAAAGATTTCTGATATTATAGTAAACTCAGGTTCTTTGACTTGTGGGAAAAAACAGTTTACATACATAAGAGATAGCAAAATGCAAAATTTTAAAAAATAATAAAGCCCTCTAATCATCAAGAAATCTTCTACTTAGAGCAGGACACTTTAGGCTGCATGCCTAGACTCCTGAGGGTACCCATCCATTCTTTTCTGCCAGTAGGAGTACTCTAGTGGAAAAATGTAAGCACTTTTAAAATAAATGAATTCTATATGATTTTTACCAAAAACAATATGATAGTCAACAAAACTCTATTATGTAATACTACCTTTAATATCTAAAGCAGCAAACTTCCAATTTTCTTTAAAATTAAATGACAAAGAGCCCAAGCTATTTCAACTCAACCTGAACATTTTACTGTAGGCATTCTAATGCATATTTAAGTATTTCCTTAGCACTCTCAATTTTTTAAATTACCTAACCAAAAACACTGAAAGAAACAACTGTTAAACCTTAATTTGACAGTCACTTAGGCTGGGTTTGCACCTTAAGTTTTTCCCCCCTCTCTAATTGAATCAGGGAGTCAATAAGCTTCACATCAGACAACTGAATGCAATTTCAATAAGTGCTTAGGTTAATAACTGGCTTGCATCCCCAGGAGGACTTCTGTGGCTCTACTTACTTAACCTATTATGCAAAGTGCCTGCACCATTCTCCTTCTCTAGAAAGCATTTTGAATACTGATATTTGTACAAAGTTTACTTGCCATACTAAATAAAAAAGATTTTCTCGCTCTAGCTTCAACTATCTTTCCTGCAGAAGTGGAAAAGAAAGCCAATTTCTGCCACTTAACTATGTCAAAGGCGAGGTATTTATCACATTGGCTAATCAACAGAGTAATGGCTTACAGCAGACCCCACACCCACACACCCCGTACACCCCACCCCACCCCACCCCACCCCTGCAACCCCCACCATTCACCGGTTTCCTCCTGGGACTCTGGTTGGGAAACACAGCCTTAAACAAATTGGAGCAACTTGTAGGAACTCAACTGATAAAGGTCTGAACTGCTCCTTGAAATGCATTGTAAAACTTGACAAAATTAAATTCATTGGTGGTGAGAATCGTAACACAGCCCCTGTACAGTAATAGAAAGGTAAAACGTACCCAAAATCTATCTGAATATTCATAAATGTTAGATGAGTACTCTTCCCCTATTGCTCAGGTTCTGTTTAAGCCAAGATTTTTGGATTTCACAGAACTATAATCCTAAAAGAA
The DNA here is from genome assembly GCA_029593785.1 of Cabassous unicinctus. Taxonomy (NCBI): domain Eukaryota; kingdom Metazoa; phylum Chordata; class Mammalia; order Cingulata; family Chlamyphoridae; genus Cabassous; species Cabassous unicinctus. The sequence continues at coordinate 12,533 of JAQZBX010024032.1, forward strand.
AAAAAAAAAAAAAATAGCAGACCAGCATAGGGTTGCCAACTTTTATTCTGCCAAGGACATTTAAAAAAAATAACTACCAATTACCATCACCATCATTTCATGAAAGAGATTATATGCTCACACCAAAAACAGTAAAAGATAATTTTAGAAAAAAAGAATAACATTTAAATTCAATAGATTTAGTATTATGAAAAGCTAACAACATTCTCATTTCGCTTTAGACAACTGAAAATTTTGTCAAGAACCAACACTACTCCACAGCATTTGACTCCACAGCATTTGACAGGTCTAAGCAGCTAACCCCCACTTGGAAAAAGAGCAACAGCAAGACATGCCCAAACCAAATATATTAACCTATTCAATAACGAGGAAATGGAGGCTTGGAGGGGTTTAGGGACTCTTCCAAGGTTGCAGCCTAAGGATTCTGACACAGGTCTATCTTAATTCCAGAGTCAGAATTCTTGTCCATTATGCTAAGTTTCCTTTAATATTCTTCCAGTGGTATAAAGATCTACCCTCATCCAGTCACCTTTGTGACCAATGACAACAGAGGAATTTCCAAGACAGCTGGTGGGGAGCGAGAGGTACACTCCCTGGCCATCATTCAGACTGAAGCTAAATGGAACTCCTGACCTTTGCCTCATTAATACCAGGCTCACTGCAACTAAGCCAACCAGCCCAGACAAAACACACACAAAACCCCTTGCCTCCAACAACACTAAAGCAGTAATCTCAGGACATTTCCAAGTGCCTGTGATACAGAGAAAAACATATTTCTGAAAAACAAAAGGAATGTATTAATTCTCAAGAAGAAAATAAACGTTTCCATGGTAACTAGGTCTAAAAATAATAAATCTGTCCTCAAAAAGCTATTATTTTAAAGCCTCATTCTCAAACTATTACAATTATCTTTTAGACATTAATATACAGGGCTCCCCCTAAACAGAAAACCACATGAAATTCTATAAATTTACAGTTCTTAAACAATTTCCAAAATAAAATATACACTTTTTACATATGTATCATTATATGTATATGATGGATAAAAGGAATCTTATCATTCCACCCCTCTAAGATATCAGCCTATTTATGAACATCAGAGGAAAACTACTCACATTAATCAAAAGTACTCATAAGGGAGAAGTGAAAGAAAAATATGTAATTAAACACCATTTTCTATGAAAGGCAATATTAATAAGACAGTAGTAATAGGAAGAACAAAAATTATCTTTGAATATTCAGAGGTTCTTGATATTTAAACCAAAATCAAACGTCACACACATAAATAAATGGAATACTGTTTTAAGAGATTTGCTTCCAAATCCTTGCATAGCTGCTAAACAAATAGCTAAAATGACCAGTTCTTAAGTAACCAAAGTCTGTCACTCTGGAACAAATGGTTCTGAAATAGTTTGTTCTCCCTGAAATAAGAGTAATGATAGTATAGTATTTTTCCTACAATTTTACTTTTAAATTTGCTTTACACTGAAAATTTTACTTTTAAATTTGCTTTACACTGAAAATTCGATTTTCCACGATCAGATTCTTTCTACTCCATCTGAATCCACACTGTGAGAAGTCCCAGGACTATCAAATTCTTTGCCCACTGCATAAAAAAATCTATTTAGTGTCTTTTCCTTCTGCTTTAAACAGATGCCATCTAAAGATTTTTTTTTTCCTTTCTCACTACACTTTCCCTTGGTACTTTCATCTCCTTACAGATTCAACTAGATCTTCTATTTGAATGATTTCCTACACCCATGTTTACAGTCCTGAATCTATAAACCCACATTTCCAAAAACCTCTGGGAATTTCCAATACTTGCCAAGTATATAAAAAAATTCAATATATCCAAAACTGATCTCATTAGGTACCTCTTTGCCTGTATTTCTAGCAATAGCACCACCATCCCCATCACTCACACTTAAAGAACGTCATCTTTGACTTTCATCTCCTCCAAATTTTCCCCAACAATCCTCCCTCCCACCCACCTACTAAGTCAATTGCCAAGTCCTGTTGAGTCTTTGTTCTCATCCCACTGCCACTGCCAGTGCCGAGTATTTATACCATATTAAAAGTAAGCTTTCCACAACAAATCATTCTACATACTATTAGACCTCAACAGCTTCTCATTACTTCCCCCAAACTCCTAAATACAGCATCGCATTTTAACACACTCAACAATCCAGCCCTAACTTAAATTTTAAACCTCATCTCTTATTCCCCATGTAAACTGGTCCATTAGCTTTTCTCTTAGAGTACACAATATGTACTTTCCCACCTCCACACTTCTGTTACACCATTGCCTTTATTTGAAAGGCCTTCTTCACCCTCCTACAACTAACCCCTGAAACTTTGTCTTAGAATGCTTACCCACTGCAAGGTTGAACTCAGGTTATCAGTTTATTGGGAGACAGCATGATGTAGTGGAAAGGCACACACTTTGCCACCAGGCAGATCAGTATTCAAACTGAAACTCAGTTCCCCGCTAACTATGTAAGCCCGGGCAAATTACTTAACATATTTGAGTCTTAGTGTCCTTGTTAATAAGAAAGATTTTTACATGGTTGTTCAGAAGCTTTAAAAAACGATATAAAGCAACTAGTATAAAGCCCAGTGCTCAATAAATAGCTTCAGTGTTATCTTTGTAATTATTACTATACCTCTACCACTTTCCACGATGACTCCAGCTAAAAGTGAACCTTTTCTTTTGTACAACTCCAAATTTTAAGCCAAAATACTCAAGTAGCATTTACATATATTTCTTTATGTTGCAAATTTTTATACAACTATCTTACATCCCTTACTAGATTTCAAATTCCTGAAAACCAAAGACTTAATCATTGTACACAGTGCTTTTCTCGCACTCAATAACACCCACTTCCAATGTTAAGTTCCAATTACAAAAATAAAATTTTTAACAAACTTACACACAAGCCTTCCTTTCATAATTTTTGACACACCTTAGAAAATTATTGCCAAAACATGAATTTCAGTTGTTATGGATTTATTTACTCCTATGTGGTTGCCTAACATAGGCTGATGCTTAGCAAATTCCGAGTAAATGTTAATTTGATTTGAATAATATAATAAAATTTACAATCCCTAAGATCATCTGATTTTCCCCAATCACCTTTTTCTTCTCTTACAATTCCTAAAATATTTCCCTTCAAAACACATTAACTATCATACCTACAGTACAGATCCATAACTATATCTAACGACTCCTTTTCCAGATTCTCTTAATTTCAATATTCCAACCTTATGCTCTAACCAATTAAGCACTTCAAATGGCTAAGAATCCAGTTTTCCTGATAAAGTCAATCTTCTCACCACACTTTTTTCCTGGGGCTTGAAAAAAAAAATTTATTAGAGAAGTTGTAGGGTTACAGAAAAATCACACATAAAACATAGAGTTCCCAGGGACTTTTTCAATCATCCATCCTTTTCAAGGGTGTTCAAGATCAACAATCTGAAATAAATTTTCCTTTGAATAGAACTCCACTGAACTTGTCACTTGAGTCTATTTTCCCTAATTCATGATATTACCTCCACTTTTATTGGGGGACGTTGAGAGAATGTGATAAATACCAAAATAAATACAGTACAAGATGAGAGGTGCAGGAAACTGTCGCTGATTTCATGAAGGTGATTTTTGTATACTTTACACTGCAAAAACAATGGTCATCTGCTGGTAGACATAATCTGCAATAATGGCATACCCTCATTTCCTTATGACCAACAAAAAAAATCACCATTAAATGTGGAAAAACCTTATTTCTTGCAATTCTTTCAGTGGTATTTTATCACCTAAAATCTGTTCACTAAAAATAACAACCTACATTCACTTTCTCCTGTCTCCTCTAGGAAAATCTCATTTAATGTGAAATAAAACATTATATTCGTAATTTTAAAATAACGAGCAATGCCCACATGCCTGAACCTCTGCATTGCAGCAACAGCTGTAACAGTATAAGGAACCCTTTGGGAATAACTGAGAAAAAGATTTTTTTAAAGTTAAGGAGAATGACAGTTTCAAATATGAAGGTAAACAAACTTCACGGAAGAAGTGTTATAATAATTCTCCAATCCTTTGCAATCAATTCCAATACGTGCAACAAACTCATCATACAACTGTGACTTCAGGTAGCCACAGGAATTAGGAGTGTAGATTAGAGAACACCATCGTTTTTGACGTCTGCAAGAAAACAGAGGGACGTATCTTAACCACTGATTTTTCTCAAGTTTTTGTTTGTTTGTTTTAATGATTCAACAACGGTTCTACAAGGTTTCGAGTAAGTAAAACATGTGAGACACACCACAGTGACGTACGTATCCAGAACCGGTCCCAAGTACATTCCAAATCGATCTAGGGCGAACCCAAAGTGGATGAAAAGCCTCGCGAAAGATCCCCAGCATCTACACACGCATCGCCCCACCCTGAGGCTGAAGAAACGACACCCCTGGGACTCGGATAATTACTGAGACCGAGGACAGACCCAGAAGAAGCTAAAGTCGGGGGCTGGAGTCCAAGACTGGGTCTGATGTCCAGGTCCCTAGCCTCAGGTCGGTCACCGAAAAACCGGGAGGCGGCGCGAAGTCTTGGGGATGCAGAAATGAGGGGGTCAGAAGGACTAAGGCCCAGCTCATCCCCAACCCGGAGTCCCAAAAGCAACAAGAGCTCCGGGATCCCCTCTCCGGCTCCACCCCGACCACCTCACTGCCCCGCGGTCCGTTCCTTCTCTCCCCGCGGGCTCGGCGGAGAACGCGGCGGTCGACGACCCCCTTCGCTACACCCCGACAGCCAAGCCCGCAGCCTGGAGCCCGGAACCGGTAGCGGGGCCCCGAGACCGCCAGCCCCGACGCGGGCCCGCGGCGATCCGAGCCCGCTCCCCCGGCCACTCACCATCGGTCCGGGTGCCTGGAGAGGTAGGGCGCGGGTAAGCGGGCGCGGAACCCCCGGCTCCTACCCCGGCTGGAGCTCCTCCTCGGAGCCAATCGAGCCTCAGCGGCTGTGCCTGCAAGGCCTCTCTTCGGCCCGAACCCTGGGAAAGCACTTCCGGGGGAGCAGTGGGGAGCGGGGCAAGAAAGGGTTTTGGCACCGGAACTGCTCGCGGGCTAGCGCTGCCCGGGCCTTCCGGGAGGGGCGGGAAGGGACAAAGCCCCGCCCCGCGCCCACAAATCGCTCCGGGCTCCGCTGTAACCCTTTCTGCCCCGCGGTCTGTCAGTTCCCCACGCCATTACTGCACCCTTTTCTGATGTTTAGGTGTTCTGCTCCAGCCACCTTACCTTACAGTCGAGTAAATCGAGGCTCGAAGAATTTAGGTGCAAGAGTCAAGCACAGTGACCCGACCTTCCGACTCTAGCCAGTGCACTTTCCATTCTAATTTGCCTCCTTTAAAAATAATAATAGCTAACGTTATTGAACGCTATGTGGTAGGCACTGTATTAAGTGCTTCGAGTACATAAACTATCATCGCTAGCCCACTGAAGTTGCTGCTATTATCCACATTTCGCCCAATACCGTACCGCAAAAGTTGGCTCTTGATTGTATTTTAACTGATATTGTGCGTATACATCACATCCACCCTCAACAAAATGGTTAAGTTCTTTAAGGGCAGGGACCAAATTAAATTCCCTAATCACTTGCAGTTTTGTTGACTGAGAAGCTTCTTGTTTGACTGCAAGAAAGAATTCAAGAAATGAACTAGGCAACAAGACGATTTATTGAACAGTACTCAAGGAAGGAAAGTGGGAGCAAGTGGGTGGGGCGTGTGCTGAGAAGCAACCGGTGTATGCTAACCAAAGAGCTACCTGGAGGGGTTGTTCGCTGAACATAAGTCCTTGGGCAAGAGGTGGGTTACTAGATAAGTCCTTGGGTTATCTAGACTAGGTAAGTGTTGTTACCAGATAAGGTAAGTGTTGTTTGCATAACCTTAGTCTTCTATCTCTTGCAAGCAGGTGTCTTTCCCCTGAAATCTCCTAACCTGTTGTCTGCTGCTGGTCCGTCCTTATATAAGGGTCTCTGACCCTCCACATGCCTCAGGTCTCTAGATAAGTAATTCTCCACTTGCTTCAGCTCTCTAGATAAGTGACTCCATACCTGCTCCAGGTTTCTAAATACCTGATTCTCCACATTCCCTAGGTTCCCTATTTTCCTGTCTCACTCCCCACTTCTCTGATGTGCAACCAAAAATCTTCTGGGGAAGAAGTGGGGAGCGGATGTGGCTCAAGCAGTTGGGCGCCCACCTCCCACATGGTAAGTCCCTGGTTCCCTTCCCAGTGCCTCCTAAAAAAGACAAACAGATGCAATGAGCTGACGCGACAATCTGACAAACGAGCAGCCGCAAGGAGCAGGAAGCAGATGTGGCTGAAGTGATTGGGCACCACCTCCCACATGGGAGGTCCCAGGTTTGGTTCCCAGTGCCTCCTAAAAAAAAAAAGACGGGGAGCAATGAGTAGACACAACAAACAGATGACAAGCAGACACAGCGAACAGACAATGAGCAGACAGAGGAGGGAGTCATGGGGGGGGAGGGGAGACTAAAAAAAAAAAGTGGACTGGAGGGCTCGTCTTCTGTAACTGCTTTCTGCTGACTAGAACTGTAGTCCTACCTAATCTGAGTTGCACTCAGAGGTGTCCCTGCTACTGGGTCATTGGGGAATGGGGTTATAGTGGTTTCTGGTGGTGTGGGGTTGAAGAGGGGTGTATCCCTGGACCAGCAGGAGACAATCTTGTACTGCTTGGATATGCCCCTGAACAAAGGACTGAAGACACTATAGGATGCAAGGGGCAAAGGTCAATGCAAGGAGTAGTAAGCCTAGGGGAATTAAGAGTGGCGCAAGAAATGACCAAATAGTTGGCCAGGAAAAGCCAAAAAGGGACCTGGGGATTTTAGCCACCTCCTTGAGATTGGGTGGCTTGCTCTCTCGGACTTCGGATGTCATTTAGGATTTTTTAGCTGTAAGATATTCTTGGCTGTGGTTTCTAGCCCTTGTGCTAGTTCCCTTGAGAGGTTATATTGGAATGTATGGCTGGATGCAAGCCCCCCACACCCATACCCTACCCCCACCCCCGCTCCTAGTCAGGCCTCCACTAATGAGGTAAAGAGAGGGATAAGGACTGGGAGAGGAACCCTCTTCTGGTGGGACTGGAAGGTGGGATAGCACAGGAGAGGGATGGATTCTGAACCGTTGATGAAGTGTATTTCTGGACTTAGGAAGATGAGCACAGCCCCATCCAATTAGCAGGGAAGGTCAGATATGCAGCGGTCCCAAAGGGAAAGAACAGGCTGTCTCTTGCTTCCAGATCAGCAGAGAATGAGATGGTAGGTATATGGCCGCAAACTGAGGTAATGCAACCAGCTGGCTGGTTTCCCTGTCCCTGTCCACAGGTGGATTTGCCTGTTTGCTTGTTCGGTTCTAGAGGCCAAATTCTGAACAGGGCCATTCTAGCTGCAGTGACGGGGGCCAGAGGGGGTTATTCCAAGTTCCAATTTGTTCCCTTCTTTCTCGAATAGGAGGGTCCCTGGTCTCCCTTCCCCTGTATTCATTTGCTCCCAAATGAGTCTACTGTTTCCACTGACAAAGATGTTGATGAGGCAACACTGGCCGTTTAAGGTGGTGGTTTTTAAGAAAAACTTGGGGTTGGGTCTATTCTGGCAGTACTAAGTTCCTGCAGATCAGTTTATATGAAATTGGTTTAGAAAGAAGGCTTCAGCTTCATGAAGAATGGCTTCCATAAAGTAAGCTCCAGTCGTGCACATGGCTGTTGTGATGGTTAGGCTAATGTGTCAACTCAGCCAGGTAATTGTGTCCAGGTGTTTGGTCCAGCAAGCCCTGGGCTAATTGTAATACAAGAGCATTTATGGACTTCCATCACCAGTGAGTTTACTGCATGGATGGCTGATTACATCTGCATCAATCAGGGAGGTTGCATCATCAATGGGTGACCCTTTTATCCAATCAGTTGAATACCTTAAAAGGGGAAGTGATTTCAACATTCAGAGAGAATTTCCCAGCTGGTCGTTGGACAGCCAACTTCTCCCAGAAACTCATCAAGGACCTTTCATCGGACTTTCATCAGAGCCTCTGGTTTGCAGCCTCCCTGCGAAACCCGAACTTGTACATCCCCACGGTCATGTGAGAGACTCTTTTAAAATCTCCTATTATTGACAGATATCTCCTGTTGATTCTGTTTCCTGAGAGAACCCTGACTAATACAGCTGTTGTGGCACGGCCATTGGGGTGCCCTTGGGCTCAGGATTTATTATTGTGTGACACGTCAGTGTCCAGTGATGACTCTGATAGGGATGATGGATCTACAAAGAGTTTTATTTATTTGTCCTATGGACTTGCCATTGGTGACTTTAGAGGAAATAAAAATGCAAAAGATTGGTTGCTTGCAAGAGAAACATTATGATGGGAAGCCCCATCTATGGGCAGCATTTTGCCTTTAGGCATTTGGTTTAGAAGAAATAGGAGTACCTCAGGGAAGTTATATAGGGCATCCCACTGCTAATACCTCCATGGGGCTTGGTATTCAGCTATGGGGTGGAGTGTTAGATTGGCAAGTCTCCAATAGTTATTCTCAGCTGCCCAGGCAGTACTTTTGAGGTACTGGTGCATGCACAGCCAACAGTTACTAAGGTTTAAGGTCGTGGCCGCATGCTGAAGTATAGATTGTGGTAGGATGGTTCCTGCTGCTATTTGAAGCTTAAGAGTTTGGAGGAGAAGATGGCAAGGGGTCATAATTACTGGCTGTATTAGTCAGCCAAAGGGGTGTTGATGCAAATTACCAGAAATCTGTTGGCATTTATAAAAGGGTATTTATTTAGGGTAGAAGCTTACAGTTACCAGGCCATAAAGCATGAATTACTTCCCTCACCAAAGTTTGTTGCCACGTGTTGGAGCAAGATGGCTGCCGACATCTGCCAAGATTTCCTGGGTTCCTCTCTTCCCAAGGCTTGTTTCTCTTTCCTCAGACTTGCTTCGCTCCACAAGGACAGCTGTAGACTATCAGGTCAACAGCTCATCTCTTTTCCCAGGGCCTTCTCTCCTTTCTCACGACCAGGCTCCTCTGTGTGCTTACTTCCCCGGGCTCCAGCATTAAAACTCCAAACTCCCTTCTCTGTGGTGTGGTTTCTCTGTGAGTCACCACCCCCATAAAAGTAAAACCTCTGAATCCAATACACTCTAATATGCTGAGGAAAAGATCAGTTTACAAACATAATCCAGGGAAGCGGGTGTGGCTCAGTGGATAGAGCCCCCGTTTACCATATGGGAGGCCCGGGTTCGCTTCCCGAGGCCTCCTTGTGAGGGCACGCCGGCCTGGGCGGTGCGGTGGGCTGATGCAGCAACCTCACGGCAGGAAGCGGGTGTGGCGCAATGGATAGAGCCCCCGTTTACCATATGAGAGGCCCCGGGTTCGCTTCCCGGGCCTCCTTGTGAGGGCAGGCCGGCTCGCGCGGTGCCGTGGGCTGATGCGGCAAGACCTCACAGCAAGGGGGAGATAAGCAGACACAGAGAAGACACGCAGCGAATGGACACAGCAACACAAGCAGCAAGGGGGGGATAAACAAATAAAATAAATAAATCTTAAAAAAACAAAAAAAAACCATAATCCAATGTTTCCTTTTGGAATTCATCAATAATATCAAGTTGCTACAGTGGCTTTTAGGTTTTTTAAATAACTGTATCTACCAAGGAAGGGTTATTAAAGCAAATAGGACAATAATGGCAACAGGCAGGAGACAATCCTAATAGGGGATGTTGCAGGGTAGGGGTTTCTAGGCAGGTACTATCTGATACTTAGCTTTTGCTTTTTGAAGATTCCAGGTAGGGTGGCTAGACTCTCTTGAATAGATATTTTAGGTCCTCTATTGGCTCACAGGTATAGGGTGATTGTTGTTCCACAGCTTCTGAAGATGTGGCTTGACTCTGAAAATATGAATCCAACTTTTATGGTTAACAACTTTTACAGCATTTGGGGTTGCTAAGAGGACATCATATGGGCCTTTCCATACTAGGTCCAGTGCTCCTTTTGGGTGGGATGAATTCCAGACTTTTATATATACTTGATGTCCTGGAGAGACCTTGCCTGCTTCTGTATCTTGTAAGTCTGGGGCAGGAAAAAGTTAATTTACATGCCCACTGAGTGCCTTTTGGACCTGTTTGAGCTCCTGCTCGTAATTAAATACAGCATTAGTTTGGGAGTCAAGCAATAGGTCATGAGTGAGGAATGGACATCCATACAGGAGCTCATACACTGAAAGCTGAATTTTAACCTGAGGGACAGTTCTGAATCTAAGTCGGGAAATAGGCAGTAAAGTCTGCCAAGTGAAATGAGTTTCCTGGGCCATTTTAGCTAAGATTCTCTTAAGTGATTGATTGGCCCTCTCAACTTTGCCTGATGACTGAGGTCACCAAGCACTATGCCGAAAGTATTTGATATCCAAGTCTTTACTCACAGCTTGTGTGATTTGTGAGGTGAAAGTTGGGCCATTGTCACTCTGTGATTTTGGGAGGCCAAACCTGGGGATAATTTCTTTTAACAGAGCCTTCACTACTTCTTGAGCTCTTTCTGTTCTGGTTGGGAATGCTTCTACCCAGCCAGTGAAGGTGTCCACCATGACTAGAAGGAACTTATGTCCTTGGCACAGAGGCATTTGTGTAAAGTCAATTTGCCAGTCCTCCCCTGGATATATTCCCTGCCATTTAATAGGTTTAGTTAAGGTGGTCTTCTTCTTTTTTTTTTTAATTTTATTGAAGTTTATCATTCATACATAAACATACATGAACAATTAGTGTATAGCAAAAGTTGTGAACTTACAAAACAAACATGTATAACATCATACAGGAGTCCCAAACATCTCCCCACCACCAACAACTTACATTGTTGTGAAATATTTGTTTCAAATTATGAAAGAATATTGTCAAAATATTACCCACCCTATTATTATTATTTAATATATTTTTATTACAGAAGTTGTGAATTTACAAAAAATCATGCATATGTGTAGAATTCTAAGGTGGGCTTCTTTTGCATGACCCCCTGGTGTGGATTATTTACTAGGCATGTTGGGCAAGCCTGAATTACTTGCTGTAGGGTTTGTGAAATGTTTGAGGAGGAAGCTAGAGTTTCTAGTTCTGCAGAGAGGCATCCAGCTCTCAATGATTTGTTGAGTGATATTGGCTTAGAAATTTCCAACTAAGAGTCTGGGTTAACCAAATCTTTTGCTCTTTTACATACCATCCTGATGGCTGGAGCTCAAATCCCTGGTTACAGGCTGACTCATGGTCCAGTGGGCTGTACTGGGAATCTTTAGATAAAGAGGGAATCTCTGGAATAGGCTAAGTGATCTGGCTGGGGCTAAAGGCTTCCAGGTAAATGGGTTAGCAGTTACCCATTCCTGTGTGTTTTCCCTCCACTTCCACTGAACAAGTGGGGCAGGTGTGGTTTCTTCAGCATCTCCCTGTGCCACTTGATCTGCTGGTCTGTTGCCCAGTGCTATAGTGCTGTTTCCTTTTTGATGCCCCTTACAATGCATGACAGCTACTTTAGAGGGTAGGGCAAAGGCATCTATGAGATGTTTTATTTCCTTGCTGTGTTTAATGGGGGATCTGTCTGAAGTAAGGAATCCCCATTTCCTCCATATGCCTGCATGAGCATGTACCACCAGGAAAGCATACTTAGAGTCAGTATGGATTGTTGCAGTTGGGCAGTTTGATATAATTATGAATTCCAAAAATATAATTGGATCATGCTTGTAAACTGATATGCTAATGTGGGCATGATTAAGTTATGATTTGGGCGTTGACTGGGCCACGTCAGTAGGGCGTTGAGCCCCACCCCTTGATGGGTGGGGGAAGAAAATATAAAAGGCATCACAAAGAACAGAGTTGCAGCAGTTTTTGAGAAGCAGTTTTGATGTTGGAGTTTTGATGTTGGAGAGAAGGCCCCAGGAGAAGAGAAGTCAGCCGTTCGCCTGATAGTCTACAGCTGACCTTGTGAAGGAACCAGAGGAGCTAAGCCCAGAGAGAAACGCAGCCCCGAGAAGAGAGGAACCCAAGAAGCCTGAACCCTGGCAAACGTTGGCAGTTGTCTTGCTCCAACACGTAGCAATGGACTTTGGTGAGAGAAGAAACTTAACGCTTTACGGCCTGGTATCTGTGGACTTCTACCCCAAATAAATACCCTTTATAAAGACCAACCAATCTCTGGTATATTGCATTAGCACCCCTTTGGCTGACTAATACATGGATATTGGCAGATTTTTCATTTGCGAGCTCTAAGGCCCTGGTGAGGGCTATGAGCTTGGCCTTTTAGGCTGATGTTCCTATGGGAGGGGTTGAGATTCTTTGGTTCCCTGGAGAGAGACTATGGCATATCCTATAACTCTAGCTCCAAATTTGTTAATGAGCTACTTCCATCTGTAAAGTCACTCATTTTCTGGCGAGTTCAAAGGTGTTTCAGACAAGTCAGCTCTTGCCGCATAAGAAAAATTTAGGACCATGCTGGATTTTTTTTTTCTTCCTGCATAATTTCTTTAAGTTTATTAAAGTTAATTGGCTTAACTATGCACTTTTTCATCCCTTCAATTAAACAGGTTAACATATGGTGTCGTTCTCTGAAGCTTCCCCTTGTCTGATAGTCCCAAGCAGGGTCCTGGGTAGGGATGGCAATATCCTCCATCGGGTGAACTTGGGATTGGTCTCTAGCCATACTGTCAGCATGTTTTCTGCCCTCTGCCCAGTTTCGGGCCTTTTCCTCATGGGTGCAACATGTAGAGAGAATTACTTGAATATCTTTCCAAGAGAGGTCATATAAGAGGGTCAGAGAAACAAATTGCTCCACAAAATTGGTGGGATCCTCTGAAAACCTACCTAACTGGCATTTATACTGGGCCAAGTCTGCCAGGGTGAAGGGGACATGAACCCTAAGAGTTCCCCCTTCCCTGTTTGCTACCTCCGAGAGTGGACACAGTGGAGCAGAAGGGGTGTAGGATGTGCCATTTAGGGTATGGGGAGGAGAGGTTAAGAGATCATCCTCTCCAGGCTTAGGTGGGGGCTCAGGAATGTACAGGGGAGGTGCTGAAGGGGAAAGGTCCTCTCGTTTAGGTTTGAGAAGGGTCCAAAGAGCTAGGTGAAAGACAGGTGGGGTGCAGCAGGTTTTCAATGCAGGTCTGGCTCTTTAGATACTTCTTACCACTATGCCAGTGGTTATCAAACTTGAGCTTGTATCAGAATCACCTCTTAGAGTTGTTAGAATGCAGATTGCTGGGCCCCACCCTACAATGTCACTTAACCAAACCAGTGCCTCTGGAGGTGTAATCCCTGGATGTTTAGCACCAACACCATCTAGGAACATGCTACACATGCAAAATATCAGAGCTTTTCAATCAGAAACTCTGGTGTGGGACTCTGCAATCTGTGTTTTAACAGGTCCTCTGGAGATTGTGATGCCTGCTCAAATTTGAGAAACACTTTGGAGCACTCTACACTGTCTTCCACAGATTCCTTTTTTTTTTTTTTTTCTAGGTAGCCCCAACACAAGTTACTACACTGAAGCAAAATTTCTGAAGCATTTTAATTCATTTTTTGCTCTCAGTGGGAGATGAGGCTAGAAAAAAATTAGTAGTAATGGAGGACTCTTTTTTTTTTTTTTTAATATGTTAAATTTGTACTGAAATTTAACCAGATAATATTGGGTTGGGGGTGGAACTAACCTCATTTGAGAACAACTCTTTGCCAGGGGCTTTATATGGGTTTTCTAAATTAATCTTCACTACATTACTTTGAGGTTTTTTGGTCTTAATTTTACAGATGAGAAAAACAGACTTAAGTGAAGTAACTGATTGAAGGCCACATTCTCATTAAGTGGCAGAATCAGGATTGTTCAAAGATTCCCTTCAATTCCAAAACTCATGCTCTTTACACTTTGTGGCAGGAACCTGGAGAACAAAATTCCAGTGTGGGTTCCATCACCCCAGCTATGCAACATTGAGTAAGTGATTTAGTCCCTATTTCAATTTCTCCATTTATAAATAGTGTTGTCATAAATCTACCCCTCCCACACTGGGATGTCAGAAAAAAATGAGGATATAAAAGTGTAAGCACTTTGTGCTTTTTGAAGTAAAACAGCAGGAAGGCAAGTCATTATAGTATTATATGTTTAACCAAGTGTTGTGATGTGAGCCTGGCATTGAAGTCTTTCCTGATTAGCTCCTGATTCATACATAAAAGGTTCGAAGGCTTGATGCTAAAGAAAAAGATATTTGACTTCATTTGTCAGTGACTCCTGGAGGTTAAAAGAGATGACAGAGGATTTTATGCATCTGTAATTTTAGAAATTACAGGGAATCTCTCACGGGTTGACCTTCTTCATAGGCTCTGGTTTGTTACCTAGAGATCTCTTCTCCAAACCCTTTTCTTCTCCCCATTCCAGGCATCCCTCCACCCTCCTGCTTCCACCCACTGGGGAAGACTTAAAATTCCTGTTACTTTATTATGTAGAAGGATTTAACACATAATCCTCATCTCAGGCCAAACTTCAGCCTATCTTTGTTGACAGAATCGCCAGGTTGCACAAGTCCAGGGGGTACCATTCACAAAGAATACCACATGAATTGTGCTCAAGGGGGTGCCAATTACACAGACCATAATACCAATGGTGGTACCCCCTGGAATTGTGCCAGGCTATGGCCCCATCTATGCATAGCTCCTCAACTCCAAAATCAATTAAGGTGTTTTGTTAAACAAAAGAGCCATCTACTTGGGTGTCCAACCTACAGCAAACTTTGAATAATGGGGTTCTTTGTTTTTTGTTTGTTTTAACATGGGCTTGGTTAAGTACTTAAGGTTAAGTCGTGGGTTCCACACTCTAATATGGCATTTTTCATTCTCTTCTGTGACATTGTTCCCTATCTCCCCATTAGACTTATGTGAAGAATTTATCATATTTGTTCTCTTCACCTTTCTGTTTGTCCCTTGGCCCTAAAAACATTTGCTGATTTCAATAACAGCATGTACTAATATATATGTAATAGTACTAGTATACATGGCAAAGATTTGACCAATGGCCATTAACCTGTGTTATTTGACCACAGAGTTTTATACCAAGAAATAAATTGAGCCAAAAATTTAAAATTGAGAACTGTCATGTAAAAAAAATTTAGACTGGTGTCTCCTGAAAATTTAGACACTCTGGCACGTTGGGGAGGTATCCCACAAAGCACCAGTGTGTTTGGCTCAGATGCAGCTCCTTTCTTTTGGTAGTACTCTGAGTTGGCCTCACTCACATATGAACTCTTCATAGTAGGCAGTGCATTTGGGACCATTGGTTTATGGAATCATATGAATGTTATGGAGAAACAAATAGAGAATTTTGCCTTAGAGATTTTAGATGTACTCATAACTATTTATCCCAAAGCATTTCGAGATAATTTTAAATTGTTTTTCTGGATAGCAACTTGTAGTGTACCATGTTGTACCATTCCTGAAAAAGCAAGGCAAGTACAGATATCAAATTATAAATATC
Organism: Cabassous unicinctus; assembly: GCA_029593785.1. Taxonomy (NCBI): domain Eukaryota; kingdom Metazoa; phylum Chordata; class Mammalia; order Cingulata; family Chlamyphoridae; genus Cabassous; species Cabassous unicinctus. Next base: position 28,071 of record JAQZBX010024032.1, read on the forward strand.
GTTATCACCAACATTTTAATGGAGTTGTAGGTAATCTTATTTGTCAGTTGCCTTGGAAATAGAAGAGAGAAGACAAATAATAGCCAACACATCAATTAATTTTGCTACATATGCAGCACCATTCTAAGCACTCTAGTTGCTATTTTAATCCTCATGATAACCAGCCCTATAGAGTATGATCCTTATTTTTCAGACAGAAAAGCAAAAGTACAGCTAGTTCAGGTAGCTAGCAAGTGAAGAAGCCAGGATTGGAATACAAGCAGATGTCTCCAGACGCATGCTCTTGACCACTAAACTGATAGTTTTGAACCTTTCCTATGTGCCATATCCCAGACCTTTTATAGGGTGCTGTAATATATCCACACTGGTCTTAGACAGATCCTTCTCATCGCCTTCACCATGATGTATTTATAATGTTCATTTTTGTAATATATAAACTGCCAGGGTTCTAAGACTTCATTTAATTCAAATAGAATTCTTCATGAAACTTGTCTCTATTGGATGTTATCATCAAGAGTCCTTTGCATGTGGTGAAAGACAATGGAGGCAATTTGAAGCAATATAATATTGACATTGGAAACCAATATCTGTAGTCAAATTGTGCTTATGTGGAGAAATAGGAGACAGCAAAATTCAATGTGAGCAAACACGTCACATTGACACAAATGCAGTAAAAGCTAAAAAATACAGGGCCTAAAAGAGAATAGTCATCAATTTTTAGCTTAGTTTACATTTAATTTTTAATTAAATAGCCAGAAAAAATTTGGCTCTGACATCCTCCTTTAAAAGGTTTAAACTAATTAAACCTCTATTGTTGACCAAATTGGGCTTTTAAGTGTATGTCTCAGGAATTTAAGAAGTTGCATTTCACCTTCACTCTTTCTTATGAAAATGTGGTCCATCTTAGTCTGCCTAAGCTTCTCTTTCTGCAAAATACGTATGCCAAATGTATCTTTTTTCCAAATGTATCTGTATATCACAAATGTAACTTTTTTCCAAATGTATCTTTATATCGCAAAGATGTTGTGAGACACAGCTAATAAGTGACTATAAAACACAGTTCTTTGAAGTGTAAAGCACTGCATAATTACCAAATACTATAATAATAATCCTCATAATACTAGTAATTTTCTAACCAACACATCTATCAGACCTACATTGTCCCCTCCCAATTAGGCAAAAGCATATATGCCAATATGAAATAAAATAAAAATTTCAAACCACAGGCTAGTTCCACTCCCCTTTTCTTCCCAATGCAGAATCTGTAGTCAGACCACCAGAGTCATGTCTCAGCTCCAACATGTGGTAGCTGTGTGACTTAGCTCTCTGGCCACTGTTTCTTCAAATGTAAAAGGATAAGAATAATAATACCCACCTCACAGCATTGTTGTGAGGGATCAACAAATTAGTACATGTAAAGTTCTGAAACAATGCCTGGCAGCCTGGCCAAGCTCAATGAATGTTAGGGATGATGGAGACTAGCAGCAATATGTGAAAAAAAGACTCATAGTGGGCAGCAGTCTAACCATGTTATTGAATGGAAGAGAAAGAAAAGTCAATACACTCTCATTTTTTATTAGAGAAGTTGTAGGTTTACAGAAAAATCATGCAGAAAGTACAGAGTTCCCATATATTGCTCCAGACACATAGTTTTCCCTATTATTAACACTTTGCATTAGTGTAGTAATTTTGTTACAATGATGAAACAATATTATAATTATACTATTAACTGTAGTCCATAGTTTACATTAGGGTTCACTATTTGTGTTGTACAGTTCTATGGGTTTTTTTGTTTGTTAGTTTGTTTTGTTTTTTTTAATCAATACACTCTTAACACACTCAATTTGGAGGATGATCTGAACTGCCCTCTATATTACCAAGTGACCATTTATCTAATATAAGCACTTAACTTTTGTAGAAAAAGAAAGATGAGGCATTTCATTTTCCAGGTCTATTTATTTTGATTTTTGTTCAAGTGTGCAAGTAATAAATTACTACATTTTGGTTATAAATGATTAGGGAGAAAAAAGTATAGAGAGTAAAATGTGAACATAACTCTTTACTACTAATGGTTCTGCTCCCCTGCCTCTCCTCAGATGGAACCACTGTTAGTGATTTAGGATGCTTCTTTCCAGGCCATTTTCTGTGCATTTATTTTTATTTTTATTTTTTTTAAATTTTTTTTATTTGTAAAATGATATATAAATACATATGCATATATGTGCATTTGTTTACATAAATGTTATTATATATATATATACATTTTATAAAGGTGCCTAGATTACCCAAATATTACTCAGAAACTACAGGGATTCCCATGCTCCCCACCACCCACACCCCCAAAAACACCCCACACATCCATTCC